>JASCZI010030634.1:7429-31827 GCA_036250425.1 Stylosanthes scabra | reverse complement strand
GTAGACCAATGGGAGCAATTGAGAAGAGGGATGAAATAAGAGGGTGTAGGAACTGAGCTGCAGAAATTGTAGTGTCATCAGGAGAACCATGAAGAGAAAGCAAGATCTGGAAGTCCGAGGGGGAGATGTTGGCAAGATTGTATGCAGCAATCAGAAATTGAGCCTGGACTTGGAGCTCAAGAGGCTGTCCAAGAAGTGGGGAGCTGGCTTGTAAGCGAGACAATGCTCGACATACCCAAGAAGAATGGGTTGAATTCAGTGCCTTGGAGAGACAGTTAGAGCTGCAAAAGCGATGATGGCTACATGAAGGGCACAAAACTGAGGAGGATGAAGGATCACCCTGTAAAGAGGATGGTAAGGTTCTAAAGCAGTGATTGCAGAAGGAGGAGGACGAGGATAAAGACTGCGGGATCAGTGGCAATGCAGAATAGAGGAGGATAGGAGAATCTCTAAGGACAATTTGGCCACCTTTAAGAGGTTGTGATGCAACCAATCCCCTCCCTCTTCCTTGTATCTCCTCCACCTTCAAAAGGGAACTTGGAGCAGCTACAGACATTTGGAAGTAATTTTGATTGCTGATTTCCAAACTATATTAGGTAAGCTATGGGAGGGTATGCCTTTTTATTCCCCTTTCTGTGATATGTTCCGAGAAGTCGAAGTATCTGCAAGGTGAGAAAATGAAGGTGGCAAGGATTTCATTGTGAGTTAACCTTCATATGAAATCACTATGACAGTTTATATTTAGACGATTAAATATCTAAAATCCACCCTGCCTTCTCTCCCCCTTCCTTTTCCCCAATGAAGTCAAAGAAGCCCAGCAACACAATTCAAAGCAGGTAATTAAAATGCTTGAAATCATAACTGAATCAGTTAAATGTTTTAATTTACTCAAATATTCTTCTACTGATGATAACCTTGCAAGTAAAATAAATAAATAAAACTAACTGATTTAGGATTCAGGTATAGTGTTGTTCAAGAATAACGTAAACATCATAAGAATCTAGTAGTTCATTATCTATCAATTAACTGAGCGTGACCTAGAAAGAAAGTAATTTTGAGCTTAGCACAAGCATATCTAGACTAGAGAACATGTCAAGAAAGTGATTTCTCTGTACATACCCAGATACCCTAAGCTCAAGCATATAAAGTGATTTCTCCGTTAACATAATTAAGACTATTGTCCTTCTTTCTTCCTAACCATGGCAATTAGATTTGGCAGTGGAAATATGCGAAAAAGAGAGAGGAAGTGAGTGTGAAATGTGAATACATGCTTACATTTTCTGTCAAGCAAATCAACAAACACTTGGAATGCAGTATTAAACATTTGACTCACCTTGCAGAACGATACTCTGTAACAAGAACAAGTTGCCGTTGCCAAACCCCTTCCCTGCAATCGCGCATTTCCCAGAAGGGTTTTGTTACGCTCCCTCATTAGTCATTACTAGTTACTACTGCTATAAGGGCCCAATAAATATATGGGCCAGGTGCTCCAAATTTGGGCCTCCTAAATTACAGCCCAAGGTCCAATAGAAAGGAAATAAAACAAAAATAACTACTTCTACCAAAAAAAAAAAACATAACCACCACCGGCACCGCCATCAGTAGCAGTGGTAAAAGGTACCCAGAAGCATAAGCAGAACCCTAATCCTAACAGAGAAAGAGTTCGGCAGAAGCGAAGAACAGCAACAAAAACTCACAACACAAGATGAGGCCGATTTTGATGAAGGGCCACGAGAGGCCACTGACTTTTCTCAAGTACAATAGGGACGGTGACCTACTATTTTCTTGCGCCAAGGACCACAACCCTACGGTCTGGTTCGCCGATAACGGCGAGAGATTAGGCACCTACCGTGGCCACAACGGCGCCGTCTGGTGCTGCGACGTTTCACGTGACTCCACGCGCCTTATTACCGGAAGCGCAGACCAGACCGCCAAGCTATGGAATGTTCAGACCGGTCAGCAGCTCTTTACCTTCAATTTCGATTCCCCGGCGAGGTCCGTTGACTTCTCCGTTGGTGACAAGCTCGCCGTCATCACCACTGACCCCTTCATGGAGCTCACATCCGCCCTTCATGTCAAGCGCATTGCCAGGGACATCTCCGATCGTGAGTTTCTGTGCTCTTGGTTTTTCCTAATTAGGGTTTTTGAAGGGTTTGGTAATGTTTCGATCTGATTTGTTTTTGTTTTCAGAGAGTGCGGAGTCTTTGCTTGTTCTTAAGGGGCCTCAGGGAAGGATCAACAGAGCTGTATGGGGACCGTTGAATAGGACCATTATTAGCGGGGGAGAAGATTCCATTATTCGCATTTGGGATTCTGAGGTAAACTAGCCAACTGCTCGTGGTTCTTTTGTTATTGGTTTATGCCTGGATCATTAAGTTTTTGTAGTGTGCTTGATTTAGAGTAGCTTTTGGGTTTTGTCTAGAAGAGGAGAAATTTGCTGGTTAATTATGTTTTTTGAACTCAAATTGTTTTCTGAACTTTTTAGACTGGGAAATTGCTCAAAGAATCTGACAAGGAAACCGGACACAAGAAGACGATAACATCACTTGTCAAATCTGCTGATGGTTCGCATTTTCTCACTGGCTCCCTTGACAAGTCTGCCAAGGTATTCAACATTTTAATTTTTTGTTGTGATTTTCTATCCTCTTCAATACTGGTAGTTATTATTAATCTGCACTTTATATTATTTTGTTATCACCTAACATCGTTTCCCCGTGTGTTTAGCTTTGGGATATGAGAACATTAACACTCATCAAAACTTACGTGACTGAACGCCCGGTGAATGCAGTTGCAATGTCACCTCTTCTTGATCATGTATGTATTTTCCCCCTACTCATGTTGTGTTCTTTTAGAGCAAGTTTTGCATGGAAGATACTATATGATCTTCTAATTTTTTTACTGGCTGTATGTTAAAGGTGGTAATTGGAGGTGGTCAGGATGCATCGGCTGTTACAACTACTGATCATCGAGCCGGGAAATTTGAAGCCAAATTCTTTGATAAGGTATAGTTAGTTCTCTTTATTATTATTATTCATTCCAGTTCTAAGATGACATTAGCTGCATGATTATCCAATTATCCTGCTTATTATTTGTATGATATGTGCCCTTTCTGTTTGTCTAGATTCTTCAAGAAGAGATTGGTGGTGTTAAAGGGCATTTTGGACCAATTAATGCATTAGCCTTCAACCCTGATGGGAAAAGGTATGGCCGTTTTTCTTCCTTCCGCCCTCATTCCAATTTCAAATTTTGATGTTGCAGCTTGGTTTGATAGAATGCTTTCATTGTTGGAACTTTACAACTTAGTTCTTGCTAGTTAATGGTACTTTCAATGTTGAAAACTACGGCCATGATTATGTTAGCCTTACTCCAAATTTTAATGGTTAGTCATTGAACATGATTTGTGATATATAGGATGTAATAGGATTACCTGATCCATGTTACCCATTACCCAGCCCTGGGAGCTGGTTTAGTTCTCTATATATTTATATATGCAAAATATCACTCATAATGGTGATAGTATTGAAATCTAGCATTACTCTTTAAATATTGTGAGCATATCTTATCTGGCTCTAGTACTGCTACATAAAAAATATATCTACGTATGATGATGGTTTGATAAATGTATCTATAATATGTATCATGTAAGCCTCAACATTTGGTAGCATAGAGAACTGATGTATTTGGACAATTATATATTAATTTGTCATTGTTTCACCAGTGCTTGGTAAAATGTTTTAGCTTGCTATCCTTCTAGTATAGTGTGATGCAGAGTTCTGGATTAATATCTAAGTATCTAACTGTTTCTTTCATTTATTTTTGTGGGATTCTAACATATCGTGCGTGTTTTGTAGTTTTTCAAGTGGAGGAGAAGACGGCTATGTACGGTTGCATCACTTTGACCCAGATTATTTCAATATCAAAATATAGGCTTGACGAGTGTAATTTTTTTTATTTATATTGGCTGCGGATAGTAGAATTTAGCCTTCAATTGCTTTCATAGCAATCATAATGGCAATGTGGTTTCGAAAGCCCATCCATTGTAATGAAGATATACTTTCAAATTTTGATCCATGTTTTGATTATTACACTAAAATTATTAATTATGGAAAAATCTTGTGCAAGTTTCTCTCTTTATCATCATCCCCTTCTTGGCGTGGGTTACTTTGAAGTGATTTGGTTCAAATTTTCTTGTTTTAGTTAATTACCAAATTACTAAATGTATTCTATGTGAATTTTCAGCCGAAATTCGGCATGTAAAAGTATTTTGAACTATGCTTATGTTGCTTTTTTTTCCTATGGTATCTTCTAACCCGGCAGATCGATGACTAATCTACTGTGCATCTAAGCTTCGGAGTAACCTAAATGCAATTCAAAAAGTTAACAAGACTAGGTTAGAGTGGGTAACAGACAGTTAACGGACAAGGGATTCAAGAAAATGTTTAGGGAACTGGGTATGGGATGACAAGTTGAAACCTAGCTAGATTCAACCCATGGACGAGGTAAAGGATGACAAGTTGAAACCTAGATAGATTCAACCCATGGACGAGGTAAAGGGTATGGGGTGACACCTTGAAACCTAGCTAGATTCAACCCATGGACGAGGTAAAGGTCAACCAATTTCTGTAAACAACAAACAACTACTTTTGCAATTGGGATACAATAACCTCTCATTCCATTTCAGCCTCTTGTATTGACTATAGTGGTTCACCTCTTCTAAGATTAGGATCAGAACATCTCTCAGTAATTTAACCAGTCAGAAATTAATTAACCCTTTGAGGAACATTCCTGTTATAAGCCTTCTTCTGTTTGTACATTCTAGCATAGGCAATGTACACCAACATATTTAAGAAACTAAGTGCAGCTAGAAGCCAGAAAAAGTAATCAAGATGGCCCTCATTCAAATTATCTGGTAGCCATCCATGACTTCCATCCTCTGTTGTGAGTTTAGCAACAATTGTGACAACCAAAGAACTCAGGTAATTTCCCAGTGAATTTGTCAGAAGAGCCAATGCGCTGCAAAAACTTCGCATCCTATCCGGTGCTTCCTCGTAGAAGAACTCATGCTGTCCTATAAAGTTGAATACCTCTGCAGCACCTAGCAAAAAATACTGAGGTACTTGCCACAGTATGCTAAGTGGGACAGAAACATCTTTATCTACCAATCCATGTTCTTGTGCTATTTGCAATCTCTTGCTCTCTAATATAGCTGCAGCTGACATGCAAGTGATGGAGAGAAACAGGCCAATTCCCATTCTCTGCAACACTGTGAAGCCTCTTGCATTGCCAGTGAAGTGTCTAGCAACTTTAACAATCACTCTATCATAAATGAGAACCCAAATGATGACACCACCAATGTTAAAAGTTGAAAGAGATGCCGCGGGAATTCTGAAAGACCCAATACTCCTGTCCATCAATTTCCCTTGTTCGACGAACAGCGAGGACATTTGAGCATACACAGCACTGAAGATAATTCCTGTTGCCCAGATTGGAATCATGCGGATTAGAATCTTCAGCTCTTCCACCTGTGTCACGGTGCAAAGCCTCCAAGGATTTGTTACTTCCTCTCTCCCTTTTTCTATATCTGATTTCACTGCAGCTTTGTCAAGGCACCTGAAGACAAAAGAAAAGCTTAGCACTATAGAATGTAACCACAATTTCAAAGAGGCATAAATAGTACTAGTGATGATTATGCAGATGAGCACAAGAACAGTTCAATTAAGTGTTAAATAAAGGATATTTGAAGCTTTGGCATGCCTTAATCCATTGGTATGCTCAAGTTTAAGACTTCCTTCAACAAATGAATTCTCTGCCAGAGTTTCATAGAGGAGAGAGCTATCTTGAGGTACTTCCAATTTCCTCTTATGTAAAGAAGCAACAATCACTTGGCAGATTCTTGTAATAGGACTTCCCCCTGGCCTAAGAAATCGATAAGTGCGTGTACCAAGAAAGAAAACTATGATCCCAATAGCAATAAACGATGCTGCAATGCCATATCCAATTCCCCATCCTACATTTTCTTCAGTCCATACCAATATGGTGGTTGCAATGAGTGCACCAATGTTGCTAGTGAAGTAGTTCCAGTTGAAGAATAATGCTTTACTAGCTCTTTCCTTATGATCTGTATCATCAAACTGGTCTGCTCCAAAGGGCCATATACATGGCTTGATCCCACCAGTCCCTACTGCAATCAAATAGATTCCAAGGAAGAATACAGCACTTTGAGCTGAAAGGATTGCTGAAAGGGTCAACATGCAGATTCCCTGTAAAAAAAAATGATACAATGACATATATAAAAAAGTGAGCAATTATATGATCTCCATCATAATTAAGTTTAGTTGAGTTTACAATGAGATAGATTCCATAGAACACAACAATAGTCCGATATCTTCCCCAGTATGCATCAGCAAAGAAGGATCCAATCAGAGGTGTAAGGTAGCATGTTCCTTGAAAGGTGGTAACATTTCTTGCTGCAGAAACAGGCCCTTCATGAAGTCTAGTTGTTAGATAAGTGACAAGATTACTGGCGATTCCATAATAGGCCAACCGTTCGCAAAAGAAAGTACCTGCATACATCGTAGAACCATATATAAATAAGACATTATGTATGTTTACACTGAGAAAAATAGAAAATTTTCATAAATGATCACCTAGAACAAAGGGACATGCTTTCCATGTCCCTCCTTCGCTCTTAACGGCAACCTCTCCCTTGATGTTCACTGTCCCATCTCCAGTGTGAGTAGAGTCTTCATCCTGTGATTAACTTTAATCAATAAACATGGAAATGGAAATGGAGAGCAAGCATGTCTCCTATAGATTCTACATATTTCAACATATTATATAAACACATACCATGTTTGATGTAGTGAATGCTAATATAAGCAAGCTTTATGAACCTTATTCACTACTTGATGCAATATGAACTATATGATATGCAAATTACATGGCACAAGATACATGTATATATATACACATGGTTGGTTGCTTGTTGGTAACTAAGTAAGGAAGGAACCTGCAAAAAGCCATCTTCCAAAAGTGTTATGGATTCCTCCAAATGTTCCATTTTTTGTTCTCTAATGTCTAAACAGTAAGAACACCAGAGCCAGACAAATATGACTCAAGTGCAGAGAATCTTGTTATTCTAGCTACCTATTTTTGTCTTTGACTGATATACTATAAATAAGTTGTATAGTGTTTTATGTTTTAACGTTTTGTTAATTTTAAATCCTTAATTCGTTTGGTGATAACATATTTCATAGACACGTACCCTCAACCTATGAATCATTTTATGTTTATATATATGAATCATAGTTTAGGACCAACCATTAACATTGTCCACTGTCTAATCTTTACAAACTTGCCCATTCTTCAAGTCATTGGTGGCTAATCTTCAAAACCAGCCGTTGATGAATTTGTAGGCAGAATCATCGTTTCTTATCCAATGGCCACGTGGATGGTGGAAACATTTTCGTGTCTTATGAAAGCTCTTCATTGTCACAATCATCATTTTTCTTTGAAACCTACAAAGAATGGTAGGCAAACTGTTGAAGTCCACCATTCTCATAACTCATCGTTCAAAAGAGGTTGAGTGCAGAGCTTTAAATTAATTAAAGTTAGGAGAATCCATAATTTGAAAGCATAGCACGCTTATCAACAGTTTCCATGTCCCTTAGCATACTAGATAACGACCTTAAAACATTTGAAGTGTCACTAGTGGTCCACATAGTTTTTGCACTATTTTGTTGGACTAATTTGTAACAGAGAATTTATTAATTAAAAATATAATTAAAAAAAACACATAATTATAAGGGCTTAAAAAGCTGTACTCTTCAACAGTAGCCAATACTGAAGAGAATCAAGGGAAACTGATTGTGCCAACTTGCATTTATATGTTAACCATTATAAGCTAACACTTCTCATATCATCCACCAGTGAAAAATATACTAGATGATTTATGCAGTGTTCATGAGCTAGTTCTCACAAAGAATAATCACCAAAAAGGGAAAAGGACATATCATTACATGCTTCCACTCTAGAAAAATATGCCTGAAAGGTCTTAAAAAAGAGCAACAGCCTTCTTCCTCTTGTACTTTTTGGCAGTGACTATGTACATCAACATATTTAAGAAACTAAGTCCAGCTAAAAGCCAGAAAAAGTAATCAAGATGACCTTCGTTCAAGTTATCCGGTATCCATCCCGGTTTCCCACCAAGCGTCGTAAAGTGAATTACCACAGTAAGAATGAAAGAGCTCAAGTAGTTCCCCAGTGCAAAACTCACAAGTGGGAGTGCTGTGCACAAAGACCGCATAGCGTCTGGCGATTGATCGTAGAAGAACTCAACCTGTCCGGCAAACATGAATACCTCGGATGCACCCAATAAGAAGTATTGAGGAATTTGCCAGAGTACATTAATGGGTACAGGAACATGTTTGTGAATAAGGCCGAGCTCTCTCGCACGCTGCAGACGCACGACCTCCACCACAGCTGCGGAGGACATGCATGCTACCGAAATAAGAAGGCCAGTCCCCATTCTTTGGAACACGGTAATTCCCCTCTCCGTGCCGTTAATTTTCTTGGCAATTGGAACAAGTATCTTGTCATAGATGGGGACCCACACAACAACACTTATCACATCAAAAGATGAGAGGGAAGCTGGAGGCATCTTGAAGGAACCAATAGTTGTGTTCATCATCGTTCCTTGTTCCACAAACAAGGTTGCCATCTGGGCATAGACAGCAGCAAAAATGATTCCCGAAGCCCAAATTGGGAACATGCGGACTAAGATCTTCAATTCCTCAACTTGTGTCACAGTGCAGAGTCTCCATGGATCGGGTAAATCATCAATATTGTTCTCAGCATCAGACACTATGGCCGCTTTATCGAGGCACCTACATTGTATTCAAAACAAAAATAAATTGGAGTTTAGAAGGTGCTGAGCAGGAAATCCTGTTTGAAGTTAGTTGGGAAGCATTCTAAAGCAGCTTGGAACACTTCAGGCATTACCAATTGCATATTGCTGATCAGAAGTTATGGTTAACAAATGTCCCAATCTTCAAATTGTAGCATACAATTTCATGATGCAATAAACATTTTAAAAGGAAAAGAAAAAGGTTAACATACAAAGCTGCGACAACGATATTAATAAAACAAAGGAAAGGAAAAACAACAAGAAAAATGAACCTTCCATTAGCCAACACTACATGGGATAGGTCGGTATGTCATTGCTCAAATTTTTATATCTGTCATATTTTGAGGATAGTTGAGATAGCAAAGCAGTTCTAACAATGAAGGAAGCAGTAAATAAAAAACTTAGAGCCCTTGATTTATTTATGTGCATGGAAAACTAATGATTCCTTCATATTTTGTTATAGAAGATTAATTAGTAACCCTTGATGTGGCATGGTAAGTGTCTACTTGTACATTTAATGCCACAGGACAGGTAACTGCACCTGCCTAGCCATGTGCCTCTCAGCCATGAAGCTTTTTAGACAGGACACTCAGAAACCCCCATTCATTACTCCACTGCAAACAAGGGACAGATTCACAGAAGGCATCAGGGAGGTAGCATACAGCAAAAGAAAGATAGGAAGCTAGCAAACCCTTACCTGAAAAACCTATCCTTATGGCTGATATTGCACAATTAATCAACACATACAACCTGGTAAAAGGTACACTTTTGGAAAGGTTTAGCAAAAGGATCAACCAAAGAATCTGCAGTACATTAAAGGACAAATAGAACTTGGGAAGGACTAATTAGAGGAAAATGCTTTGTCTGTCTCTATTTTCTTTTTCTTCAGCATATACATATATTTTTCTACAATGTTTAGATTGCAGTGTCAACTATGTTAACATCTTGTAATACTGCATCAAAGACAGTATTTTGCTATGGAAAATGTTCCAATTTGAAGACAAGTTTTGTATGGCTAAGATTCCAATTTTATGCCGAGTTTGAATCACAATTCCACAGTTGATGCCTATCTGCAGTTTGCAGCAAATAGTATCGGTGATGACTATACTTCATGAGCTATACACAACAAATTTCAAGAAAGAAGTTTCGAATAGTCCAAGAAAACCAAATATTTATATATAGACTAATGGTCTTAGCTCCTTGACACATGCTGTAAATCTCATCCTGGTTAATAGTGAAGTGAAATATTATAATGTAACATTCTGATAATTCCTCCATTCATTTTTTCTTCTTGTACTTCTCTAAAATTTAAATGAGAAACTAATCCTTACCTTCTTTCACTCCAAATTCCTCCTTCCAATCATGCATCTAGGGGCCAAAACAGTGACATAAATTTGAGGGAGTTGAAAAAAAACAGGGAAAATTTTGCATAATCATCTTAAGGGGGCGTAGCTTGACAATTCCTACCTAAAGAACTTAGCAGCAGTACATGGGAAGGGTGTGCATGAGAAATATAACCTGCGTATAGCTTGAGTTTGACAGTATATATAGACACTTAACATGCCACATCAGGGTTACATTATTCATTTTGGTTAATGAGATATAACAAGAATTTGCTTGTTATGGGTTTTATGATCTAAGAAGTGATTTCTACACGTAATATTCAGTGACTGAATTGCAAATCCAGGATATTATTCACACAAAAAATTGTCTATGAAGAAGTAACAGCTGGAGAAAAGTCAACTCTAAAGTATATAAAATCACCTCAAACCATCACTGTGCTCCAGTTTGCGGCTCCCTTCAATTGCAGATTTCTTGTCTGATGTCTCATACAGGAGACTGCTATCCTCAGGGACAGGCAAGTCCTGCTTTCGGGCAGATGCTACCAAAACCTGGCAAATTCTCTTAATGGGGCTCCCCCCTGGTTTTAGAAACCTATAGATTGGTGTGCCTAAAAAGAAGCTTCCAATCGATAATCCCATAAATATAGCGGGAATGCCAAAACCAAGAGCCCATCCTACATTGTCTTGAATCCACACAATGAAGGTGCTTGATACAAGAGCACCTAGGTAAATAGAAAAGTAATACCAGTTGAAAAAGGATGCTTTAGTAATTCTTTCCCTAGTATCAGTATCATCGAACTGATCTGCCCCAAAAGATGACACACATGTTTTTACACCTCCAGTTCCAAGGGCAATCACATAAAGGCCAAAGTAGAACACAAAATATTGTGCAGGTGTAGCTGAAGGACAATGAGAACCAACGCATTCAGGAGGCTTCAAAGCAGGAACTGATGCAGAAAGAGTCAATATACATAGCCCCTGTATGAAACAACCATATCACATTATATTATGAAAAGACAATTAAACAGCAACACGCAAAGCCGTACAGAAAACAAAATAATGAAGATCACTACCGCAACTATATTTTGTGCTGAATGTGGAATTCCCTAATTCTAATGTAGGATCAAGGAGATATTCTTCCAGGTGAGAAACTTAGATTTGAAGTAAAAGCAGTGTAAAGGAATGAAAAAGTTTAGATCACAGTGCACCTAAAACTGATATTCTGATCCTTGTTTCCAAAAATTCTTTGAGGGCATAATATTTGTTTCTCTTCCACATCTTCACCTTTTCCTAACCATCTACAATGACATAGGAGAATTTGCACTCAATGCGAAGAGGCAAAGAGCACCTAGAAATCACCTAATATCATCTTATAAACATTACAAATTTACCTGTGTAAAATACAGTATGCATTGACTGCACTCACAATTCTTATGCAAAGATATATCTTCGATAGATAAAACCCATTTATGAAAACTTCAATTATTAAAACTCTGAAAATTACTATCTTCTATTAACTAAGTTTGCCCCAGATCCCTGGTCAACAATTATCACGCTTTGTACTAGCAATGAAGATAATAATAATAACATGTATTTTCTGTCAAGAGAAGGAAGTTTCACAACGGATATACGAGTAGAAGAAAAGAAGCTGTTTTAGCCTATTACCAAGAAATAAATAGTGGAGAAAACACCAATAGTCCAATATCGTCCCCAATATGTATCTGCTAGAACAGCTCCAATCAGAGTTGTTAGATAACAAGTTCCTTGCCAGATGGTTACATTTTTTGCAGCAGAAGCATTTCCTTGATGCAGTTTGGTGGTAAGATAGGTAACAAGATTTGTTAGAATGCCAAAGAAAGCCAAACGTTCACAGCACTCGTTTCCTGCGATTTACATTAGATAAAAATGTTATAAACAAAATAGATTACTATTTTGCTACACAAGGGTGATGTAAAAGTAAAAGCTTACCAAGGATAAATGCACATGCTCTCCATCCACCAGTATTCTCCTTAGGAACTGGGTTTCCTTCAAAGTCAACTGTGCCATCTCCTGTATATTGCCTCTCCAATGGATCCTTCAGAATAAAATAAACAATCTTGTCACATATTAAAAAAAAAAATCCAATTTTTAATAGAAAAAAGAAAACCAAACAATTTTCATGTTTCCCTGAAATAAGAATTGAAAGATTTATTCTATCCTGAGTTGAAATCACAAACTATGGAGAAAATGATCCTGAAGCAAAGGGAACAAATTTTGCTTTTGCTGAGAATAACCACAAAAAAAATTCACAAAGCAGAGTAGCTAAATTGAAAGAAAATGTCAAAAGTACTAAAATTCAATCGCCAATACCAAAGCAAATAACTTTTCAGGAGAGTCTCCCTCCTTAATCAACCACCAAATCTCATAGATTTAGTATTCTCCTCCCCGCAGCAAGTTTCAAATTATCCATTTAACCCTCCTTTTCAATCCATGATTACTCAAGCAAAAACATTATGAAACAGTAAGTAGGATCCAAGACAAGGCAGAGAGAGAGAGAGAGAGAGAGAGAGGAACCTGAAGAAGAGGTCCTTCTTCGACTAGTGCTGAATCATCAAAGGAACCCATTTCTCCAGAGGAACCCATTTCATCTGTTTTTTTTCTTTTTCTTTTTCTTTTCTTTTTTTTCTTTTTTGTTTTCCCAAGAACAGAACCCAGTGTTCTGTTTTCGTCACAGGAAATAGGAGAATGAAAGCGATGAATGAGTGAAATGATGCGTCACGTTACCACTTTATCGGCGTTTTACTTAAAATCCATAACAATAAAATAATCCTTGAAACTTACAAATTACAATGATAATAATAAATAAATAAGTTTATAATAAAAATAATACCAACTTAAAAGAAAGGGTGTGACGTGGTTAATTGTGACTGGGACGCAGAGCTTATAAATTTTGTTTATTGTTTATTTATGAATGAAACATAAGTAAAGTAACTATTAGGAGCGAAACGTAAGCATGTGAGTGCACAAATAGATTACGCCTCTTCCATGCTGATTAGCGCTAAACTCCAAGCTCCAACATAATCTAATCTCTCATTATATGCTTCTGCACTTCTTCTGCCTTCACTTGTTACCGTTCACGCCATAATCATTAAACTTTCACCATAATGGTATCAAATCATTCTGCTTCTACCCACCCAAAAATTTATAAATAAAAGCATTCTTCTTTCTTTTGTCTGCAATTATTAAAGTAATAATTCTGAGAAATAATAAATTTTCTCACGTTATATTTACTTATTTAGTCTCAAATATTTTTATACCAAGTGTTTAACTTTTTCTCCTAAATATATTTTAATTCTTAATTCGTTAATTTTTCATGATATTCTTCGATTCGGTAGTTTAAAAATACTTTTATTGTATAAGAAAAAATAAATATAAACTACTTTTGTCTACATATTTTTCATGCATTTTTTACCTTTGATATTAATAATAATAATTTTATTTATATATTAAAATTAATCATCATATATAAATATATGTGTAATTTAATTTATTTTTAATATGTATTTATATTTCAATATGCATTATATATTAGTGATTAATTTTTATGTAAAAATAGCATATCTCATTTTTTTATAAAAAGTAAAACATGATAAAAAAAAAAGTTTATCTTTTATATTGTAAAAAAAAAATTAATTTCCATGCACCCTCAGTGTAAAAGAGTTTTACACATACATTCAATCTGTTATCACATCATCAAAAGCAATTAATTTTCAAGCTCACTACTTCTAAAATCAAATAAATGCATAAATCTATTAAACTCTTTACACCGTCAGTTCATCAAAATTAAACTCATAAAAAAATATAAAAAATCGTATAAATATAATTTTTTTTCTTTGTTAACAATGAAAGAGATGGCTTAGCTAACATAATAAGTTTACTATTACTAAAATATTTTAAATATTTGTATTTGATAAATATAAAATAAATGTATTAAAAATTTAAATTTTTATATTTTTAATTTATAATTTTAACATATATTTTTAGGAGTTAGGATACAAAATAAATAAACACTTTTTTTATATTATCATCTCCATTAGTCAAGAGACACTCACACAGGATTCATAAATGTTCTCACTTTATATAACATTTTAAATAGGGGGATTAACTTGTAATTTTCTTGATGGAATATATTATTGTGCGACAAAACAATTTTAAGGTCAAATCAAATAAGCAAGATTCCTCGGAAAAATATTGTGGAGCCTTAACACGTGGTATGATTTGAGTGCCTATTAGGAAAGGAAATTGGAACTGTCAACATGTGACCTTAACATATCAACATCGCCACTAACATGGTTTGTTGAGAGTTCTCTCCTAATTTGTATTAAAATGTAATCACAATGATTAACCCCTTTCACATCACCGACTATGTTTTATTATTTATCCCCGAGTAAACACCCTTCTTTGCACATGATACCCATTAGAGAATCGAAATTCACATAGCACCTCCTATATGATTTTCGATTCATTAGGAGATCCTATATCCAAAACAAAAAAATTCAGAATCGAGAAAATGGTATTTACTCTTTATTCCCATTTATGATCCCACGAACGTATGGCCAAAATAATTTTTAGGCTGGGCATTTTTTTTTGGTAAGCTGCCTGGGAAAATTTTTTTTTTTTTTGGTTTACTGCCTTGGCAAATTTTATTATTCACTAATTGTCCTTTTTGGTCACCGTGAAAGATTTTCAGACTAGGCCATCTCCCATTAAAGAAATTGGGCTTCATGTTTTTTACTTGATTAACAAAGCCAAAAAAGAAAGCAAAAAAAAAAACCGAAAAAATATAAACATTTCTGTACTGATATTTATATTTTTTTCGTGTTAAAAATGAGGAGGTTTACGGAGATGTACAGGGTACATGTAGCACTACCGTTAATATTTTGGAGGCCTGAACCAAAGTTAAGGCTTCCTACAGGAGTGCCTTATCACTATTTTTGGGTCATAGCCGAACACTTCAAATGCCAGAAATGATGAAACACTAAAAAGGTTGAACCACCTTCACTATATTACACAGCTTTTACACGTAGAGAAAGTTGACATCAACTGAATACAATTTCATCTAAGCATTGTAATAAGCAAACTTTGCCCTACTAGATTTCACAAAGGGCAGGCAAATTTCTGAACAAGGCATTACAACTTCCCACTACTAGTGGAAGAACTAAGAAGTTTACATTATAAGCAACTAACCACATCGGTGACAGAAAGAAACATCAGAAGATGCTTCAGCTCCAGATGAAGTGTCTGGCAAATCTTAAGCAGCCTTCTTCTGCTTGTACCTTTTGGCGGCAACCACGTAGACCAACATGTTTAACAAGCTAAGTCCGGCTAAGAGCCAGAAGAAGTGATCAAGATGACCTTCGTTCAAGTTATCTGGAATCCATCCGGCCTTTCCCCCTTGCGTAGTGAAGTAAGTGACTAAAGTTAGAATGAAGGAGCTCAAATAATTTCCTAATGAAGTGGTCAAGAGCGAGAGTGCACTGCATAAACTCCGCATGGCATCTGGAGATTGATCATAGAAGAACTCAATCTGGCCTACAAAGGTGCATACCTCAGCTGCACCCAACAAGAAATACTGAGGGATTTGCCAGAATATACTGAGGGGTACAGCAACAGGTTTATCAACAAGGTCAAGCTCTTTTGCGAGCTGCAGACGCACGATCTCCACAATGGCTGCTGCTGACATGCACAAGACTGAAATGAAAAGGCCAATTCCCATTCTTTGCAACTCTGTAAAGCCCCTTTCCTTGCCTGTAAATTTCCTTGCCATGGGAACGATTACCTTGTCATACACTGGGACCCAGAAAATGACACTAATCACGTCAAAAGTTGAGAGGGAAGCTGGAGGAATGCTGAAGGAGCCAATGGTAGTGTCCATCATTGTTCCTTGTTCCACAAACAATGTTGACATCTGAGCATAAACGGCTGCAAAAATGATTCCAGTAGCCCAAACTGGGAACATGCGGATCAAGATTTTCAATTCTTCCACCTGTGTCACAGTGCAAAGCCTCCATGAATCAGAATAGTTGCCAGTTTTGCTCTCAGCATCAGTTACTACAGCTGCTCTGTCAAGGCACCTTCATTTAAACAAGAGAATGGTGTTTTAGAGAGCAGAGTGGCAGGCAAATGAGTAAAGTTGACGAACAGAGATATAATCTAAAACCCTATATACCACCGCTTCATATAAGTCTCGACTTAATTTGACAAAGCTGAAACACAAAATAGAAAAACACTAATCAATGTAAGATGAATATCCCAGGCATTTCACTACAGACGCCTTAAGTTGATCGGAGTCAATGACTTCTCATGCGGCTCAGATAGATAAGCCATTAATGTAAATAATTTAAATAACAGATTTTGATCAACACAATATCCTAACTGGACTCTAATTTTACCATGTTTAACTTTTACTTACTTAAACAATTAAACAAATTCCCACATAAACAAAAATAAGGAGAAAATTAGATAATCCACAATTTTACATTTATAGCAACCACAGTTCATATTCCATCAAGAGAGTCATGGTTAACCATCTGATGAAAGCAGATGGCCAGATAGTGATTAGCAGTCTGTCATGCACTCTAAACACCATTTATAGTCTGTCATGGTTTTTGATCACTCCTAATGTTCCACACCACCATTAAGAATTTTAATTTGGCAGAAAGATAAACTATAATTTAACAAGAATTTAGAAAGTTAACATGTGCAATAAAGTATTGTTTTTCCTATTTTTCTGTGTTTGTTAATAAACAGAAATCCTGAGTTAGTCAATTACCTCAGTTCATTGCTATGCTCCAGTTTCCGACTTCCTTCAATTGCAGAGGTCTTGTCAGGTGTCTCATACAGCAGACTACTATCCTCGGGAACAGCCACATTTCTCTTTCGGAAAGATGCTACCACAACCTGGCACATTCTTGTAATAGGGCTTCCCCCTGGTCTTTGAAACCTGTAGAGGGGTGTGCCTAGGAAGAAGCTTCCGATAGCTAAACCCATAAATAATGCAGGAATGCCAAATCCAAGTCCCCAGCCTCTATTTTCTTGAATCCACACAATTAAACTGCTCGATACAAGGGCACCAATGTTGACAGAAAAGTAATACCAGTTGAAAAAAGATCCCTTTTTAATCCTTTCTTGGGGATCGGTATCATCAAACTGATCAGCCCCAAAAGAAGACACACATGGTTTTATTCCACCAGTCCCAAGTGCAATCAGGTAGAGACCAAAGAAAAACACAGCATATTGGGCAGGAGTAGCTGAAGGGCATATAGAACCCACGCACTCAGCGGGCTTCAGTATTGGGACAGATGCAGAGAGAGCCAATGTGCACATCCCCTGCGTGAAACAAAGATAAGATAGATTACAACATGCAATGATAATTGAACAATGAATAATGTAGAAGCAACTCATCCAAGGAAAACAAATGATGACAAAGAATATTAAAAGGTCGGTATAAACACTTTTTCATGTTATTAAACTTATAGCTTCTGAAGACATCTTTAGGTTGAACATTAATTGACTAAAGAGAACAAAGCTATCTTGGTTTGTAATTACAATGAAGTAAATCGTGGAGAAACCAGCAATTGTCCAGTATCTTCCCCAATAAGCATCTGCCAGAACAGCTCCAATGAGAGGTGTAAGATAACAAGTGCCTTGCCAGGTGGTGACATTTCTTGCAGCAGAGACATTTCCTTGATGCAGTTTGGTGGTAAGGTAGGTAACAAGATTTGTTGCAATGCCATAGTATGCCAAGCGTTCACAGCCCTCATTGCCTGTAATTCATATTACACAGAAATGCAATGAACAAAATAGATCATTTAAATTTCAACAATGCTAGGTAACCAATAAAAATTCAGTCAATATTAACCAACAACTTAAATTGAATGTTCTATTTCTTTAGATTTCGGATGTTCTGTTTCTAAAGAAATGTAAAGTTGGCTGAGAGTTGATTTAGGTTCCGAATGTTATATGATTTTTATTGTGGATGTTCTATAAATAGTTTTTTGTTGGCTAATTTATTGGTTAGAAAACTATTCGTTACCTATATTTTTCTTTTAACTTTAATGCATAAGAAAAACAACAACAACAAAGCCTTGTCCCACTGGGTGGGGTCGGCTACAAAATGAAAGACATGAGATTCCAACTCATGTACTTCAATTTCAATTTCAATTTAATGCATAAGAAAAGAAATTGAAAAAATAAAAATAAAAAAAGGTTTACCTAGGATAAATGGGCAAGCTCTCCAATTGCCAGTATTCTCCTTAAGTACAGGCCTCCCTTTAAAGTCAACTGAGCCATCTCCGGTGTATCTTCTGCTCTCTTCATCCTTCAGATATAGCATAAACAGTTATAAGTTATAACACACAACATGAAACCACTTTCTAGAACAGCACTGACTAACAAAAAAGAAAACAACAAAGAAATAGTGACGTGACCTAAGCACTTTTTTTGATACTACCAAACTGCAGACAAAAAAAAATCATAGTATATCTAGTTTTAGTTAGTAGTTCTTAATTTCTTATCCTCAAATCCTCTTAACAAACATGAAGAGTATCAATATTTTAGATCTGGAATGAAAAGCAGGTCAACTCATCACACAATCAAAATGAGTTGACCAATCAACAGCACAAAATATTCAAAGCAACAAAGATGCTCATTAACCCTTTTACACTCACAATCTCAAATTCTCTTCAAGAAACCTCAAACAACAAAAATCAAAAAATAAAATAACAACTTTTGATAATCTGGGCCAAGTCAAACTCTTTCTACAAGCTAAATGATCCATTAAGAAACCCAAACAATTAATGATACAAGTTCATGTTGACACGATTAGACAGAATAAGTGGTAATTTGGAGGGAAAAGAGAATGAAAGGAGGAACCTGAAGAAGGCCCTGTTCCACAACAGAGGAATCATCATCAACAGAACCCATATCTGGTTGAGAATGAGAAGAAGCCTCTTTCTGCTCCGTTTCTTTCTCTTCCTCTTCACAGTTAAGCCCTCTTTCCTTGGAGGGCAGAGAATGAGAATACAGCGAGCAAATCCTTAAATCTTATGGATAATAAAATAACCAAATATCCTCGGAATGCTAAAAAAACGCCGAATTTGTTTTCTTTTATTAGATTGATTGATTGATCACAACATGGTTGATGGTAAATTGGGAATGGGGTGTGTCAGACACACAGAAAGAGGGAAAAAATCAAGGAATAGAAGGGGAAACAAGTTGGATAATTGATGATGAAAATAAACAAAATAAATAATAAAAAATTGAAATTGGAAGGAAAGAGTGAGAAAGCGAAAGGGTTTGGTTGGGGCTGTGAGAAGGTGAGCAATCCAAGAAAACAAGCAAACCCAGATTCTCAAATATTGACGTCAGATGACACCCTTTTTCCCTTAAAATCGCATTTTTCACCCTCTCCCTATAAAATCGCAAGTGGAACAACAAACTCAAGCAATGACTAGTTTATTTCCTTCTTTCTTTTTGGTATTCTTGTTTTCAAGCTCCACGTTTCTAAAGATTCTTTTTCAAGGGATTGATAGATACCGATAGATTAATTATACGAAATCAACTTTTGGCGACTAATAGAGAGCCAAATGAGTGTAAGAGAAAATAAGAAAAAAGCTTATTAATTATTTATTGACAAATAAACTATAGGCTCCCTAAACTTTCTCATACCGATAAGTTGACAAACCATGTCTTATAAAATTGAATTAAATTAAAATTTAGAGTTATTTTTTAAATTTTTAGTAAATTGCAAAAACAAAAAATATATTTTATTTTATTTATTTTTAAATTTTGGTATGAAAATTGATTAATAATAATTATTGTCAATGTTAATTTAACAAATTCAATAAGATATAATTTAAATGATATTTTTATTTTCTTCTTCTAATAGATATTTTAGATTCAAGTCTCCTCTTATCATATTTTTGGTAGAAAAAATTTAATTTGATAAATTTTTTTATGGAGTTAAGTAAAACATAAACAAATATATGTGTTCCTCGAGTTAATTAAAATTCTAACTACAAATTCTTAAAAAATAATTATTCACATAAAAATATTTTAACCTAAAGTTGATAGTTGATAGTTAAAATTTAAAAATAATTAAATAATTTAACATGTGGTAAGACCTTTAGTTGTTTTTTAAGAAAAAAAATACTTGCGGTGGCCACTGTGGCACTGTTCTTTTTCTTTTTCTTTTTTTTTGGTTATTGTGGCACTGTTCCTAACCACAATTTTTCAGTCACAATATTTGCGACATTTTTGGTAAATTGAACAGGCCCGGAAGTCCAATATGGTTGTTAGATGAGACGCTTCATGAGGCTCCAAGCCTGCTATCAACTTCAACCCATACTGAAAAGGAGCCAAAAAAAAACAACAAAAATAAATTAAAAAAAAAAAAGAATAAACCACAAAAAATACCTCGAAGTATACAAATGCCGACAAAAATAACCCAAATTTAATAAACAACAAGAATGGCTCCCATTAAAAAAAAAGTGACAAATATGACCAATTGTTAAATAAGACAGAGAACGTTAACGGCAAATCTGAATTGGCAAACGGAGCATTCAAGGTGTCATCCCAATCATTCAAACACATTTCACTCAGAAATGATCTCCAATTTATCAAACTCAATCCCCCAAATTGTGAACCCTAATTTCCAAATTGAAAAGTAAAGACCAAAATAACCATTCCCTAATAAAATACCCAAAATGTTTTTTTATTTTCCTTCTCCAGTCGGCTCCTTCTCCAAATTGTAAATGACTTGGTCATGTTTTGGAGGATTCTGATTTGTGATCCAAACAAAAACAACAGCAGCACCAAATGTGGAACAAGTTAATGAACCCAGAAAGTGGTAATTAGGCAGCGAGGCAAGAGAAAATGAAAGAGAGAAGAATGAACCTAAAAAGAAGAGCTCTTGGGAAACCATGAGAACGAGCATGGATTTCATGAAATCAAGGAGAGAGGGAGCGTTTGCAAGTTGAAGGGAAGGGCGAATCTGGTTGTCTTGGTCTACGAAGTGGTTGGTGTCAGCGACAGCAGTGGTGGTGCAAGGAACAGAGCTATTGGGTCTAATGAATAGAACCATGGCAGTGGAGAGAAACAAGAATGTGACTAACATGAACGGTCATCTCTTCTTGGGCATTGTCACATGCCTATGGATGCTTCATCATTGCTTTACTTCTTACTTGCCAAATTTATGAATGAATCTTTTAACTACTAATTCCACATTGCAATTATGATTGTGGTTTTTAGGGGTTCCTGCTGGTGCTAGATCTTTACCCTTCAATTTGAGAATTAGGGTTTACAATTAGAGGATTGGGTTTGGTGGCATTTATGTTGGTCCTAATTCTCTTTGGGACTAACTTTAGTCTTTTAATGTCTTTTAATTTTATATCTAATTTGAGGCGTTGGATCATTTTATTATTAGATCTAACGATATAGAATTAAATATACATTTTTAACTTTAAAATTATCAAATACTCATTTTAATTTACTGTATTTGCATAAAAGGTATCTTCATCTTCATCCTCAAGATGCTTTGTCAAGACTAACGTCAATTCCATAGCGCGCTAGGGAGCGCCACGGTCGCAGCCTCCAAGAGCGCCATGGACACAGCCGCGAAGTCCTTGGTCAAGACTAGACCTCGCCAATTCCCGCGATGGAATCGTGTTCGGAAAATCCCTCCGCCCAAGAAAAAATCCCCGCTGAAGAAAAAGTCTCAAGTGAAGAGAACAGCATCGTTGATGATCTTCAGTCCCTCACCAAAGCAAAGATCGGAGATGGTAAAATCGAGGAAGCGATTCAGATGGCTGACTGTTTGATTGAAATGGAGCCAAAAGAGCTTGATTGGCCGCTGCTGAAGGCGCATCTGCGTGCCCCCGAGGGCGAGCACCCGATTGTCCGGAGCTTGTTTAAAGAAGTGCTAAAGAGAGACCCTTACAACATGATTGCGCTCCACAGATTTTTCGTGGCGAGTTTTGAGTTGAGGGTACCAATCAACCAACGAAAGATTTTTGCTAAGGTTTGAGGAGGCCGTGAAGTTCTTGGAGAAGGAATGAGTTGGTGTACAGGCGGACGACGGTGGAGGCTGATCTGATTCGAGTTGATGCGGCATAAAATTAATTGTGTTGGAGGGTGAGGATGGTGGGACAGTACATGGTGAGACTGTGGAAGGCGATGATGGCGGTGGGATGAACAACAATGGAAAATGGGCAATGAAAAATTGATAAAGACTAGGAATAGAACAAAGGAGTCGGAATATAATAGGAAATGATTAATATTGAGTTATTATTTTAAATAAGAAGAGTTACGTTACTTATTTGTAATAATAAATTAAGGATTCTTTTTGCAAATAGAAAAGTTTAAATGTGATATACAAACTTACTCAGGACTAACATAAATGCCAACATTGGGTTTGACAAATTGGGGATCAATTTCTGAGTGAAACGGTAATTGAATGATTGAGATGATACCGTAGATGCTCTGTTTGCTAGCTCAATTAGTTTCATTTAACAGTTGATTACATTTGTCACGTTTTTTAAAAAATAGGAGTATTTTTGTCATTTACTAAATTTGGGGTCATTTTTATCGGCTTTTCTAAACTACGGGTCATTTTTTGTGGTTTAATTAAAAAAAAAAAAAAAAAGAGACAAGGTTGTGGAGCTCTACTAGAAAAAGTTTAGCAGAGTTGAGTGTGCGTTTTGATTCGACTCCCATTCCCCATTCCATTCCCCAAATTACCAAACAAGTGTTGCAAATCGCCAGCCAGCCATCCAGTCCCCTCCGTTCCCGGCGAGCCATGGAGAGCTCAGAGTCGGCGCCGCCGGTTGTTCTTCTGGATCGTGCGTCACGCGCCACCAGAGGCAAGCGGATGACGAAACTTCTCGACGACGAGATTCAGCAGGACGACCTCTTCTGGAACCAGGACGCCCTCAAAGACGAAGAGGAGGACGACAACTACGTCGAGGAAGCTGAGGTCGCCGACGAATTCGATAGCGACTTCAATGACGACGTATGCATCTCTTTCTCTCTCTCGCTCTCTCCTACACTTAATTTTCGACTCTCAATTTCAATGATTGTGGTTCTCTAAATCGTTAGGAACTATGAGTTTAGGATTAGGAGCTAACGCTTTCTGCAATGACTTGTTGTGCTCACCCAACTGTTGCTCCTTCTTAGGAATCTGAACCTGATGATCAACCTGATAATGATATTGCTGATGAAAGGTTCCGTCCTGTTTCACGTAATCACTAGGGTTCTCTTAAACAATAGTAGCAATTTTAAATTGTAAGGGTTTTTTATCCCCAAATATTTGCATTTCTAGGGTGCATAAAAAGAAGCGGCTAATATTTCCCGGGAAGAAGTTGCCAAAGCCGAAGAAGAGTAAAAAGAAGCAGAAGGTTTTATCTAAGTTGGAACGTTCACCCAAGGATGATGATGATGATACTGATGATGACGATGACAATGACGGTGACGATGATAAACCAGACAAAGAGCCGGGTTCTGAGGAACACCATGATACACGCGAAGATGGAGGGGAAAAGATAATCAGGAAGTCCACCAGGACTGCCGTGATTGTTCGGCAAGCAGAGAGAGATGCCATACGTGCCCTGCAAGCATCCATGAAGGTTGGTACTACTCAATTGTGCTTCTTGTTAATCAATGTGTACCCTGTTTCTTGTTTGTTATTTGTTTTCTCCCTTTCAAATGTACTTTGCAGGCATGCTGTGGTATTTTTTCACTTTAGGGCCTAGTAATACTATGATAGTTTCCTAGAGAAATTTGATTAATTCATGGTGTAAACTGTAAACATTGTAAGTTATGCTCCATGGTCCGGCAATTATATTATACAAATTCTGTAATCTCTATTACGGGTATTACCTTTTCTACAATTATAACTCCAAGGCATTGAGGCTTGTGCTATATGTTCTTCGTCTGAAATTGATTTTCATTTTCCAGCCACAGACAGTAAAAAAAAAGAATGTAGGTGAGGAGAAGAGGATGACACAAGAGGAGATGCTTTTAGAAGCTGCTCAAACAGGTCAAGATTATAATGCTTAACATATATTGATTGTTTTAAATGTTAGTTTTCTAGCTTGACCTGCTAATAAAGACCT
>JASCZI010030633.1:4832-19739 GCA_036250425.1 Stylosanthes scabra | reverse complement strand
TTAGCCTTTCTCAAGCACTTTTCAATCCCTAAAGTCCTGAAATATGCTAGCAAACACATCAAGGTACCAAGTGGGATGAAATTGTACAAATTCTACTCAATTCTAGACTAATTTAGCATGTATTTCTTAATTAGAACAATTATAACAAAGATTCACAAACATGGCTATTCACAAGCAATTATGCGGATTTAGTTCGATAAACCCATCAAATATAACAGATATTTTTATCATGAAATATGGGTTCATCAATGGTCAACTTGGGGAAAAACTAAAAAGGTGGGATTTTTGGTTAGTGACTTGGGCGGAAAAATTAAAAGGTTGGTCCAGAGGCAAAACATCTTATATTTTTTTTTGGATTCACCCCTCTTCAAAGGAGATTTATGGCATCGATTGGAAAATCTAAGGCCTTACACAAGTGGTGTAACACATGGTTTTAGTAGAGATCTGGGAAAAATTAGGGATTTAGGGATCATTCGAAAACCTAGTATAAGAAAGACACTTGTCCCCGCAATATGCACTCGAAATGAAAACAGTTAGGGTTGATTTTGACAATCACAATTTGGATTCTGAATTATATAGTTCTTGTAAAAATCCCAGGCTTCATATTTGTTAGAGCCTGGCGAATGTGAGATCATTAAAAGAATTGGGGCAGAGTGTTTTGCTACACATCTATGTTTATGTAATTAATTGGATTTACTTTTGTTTATCTCGAATAGCTTCATACGCACTGCACATGATCCTCGCATGCATTCGTCCCCTTTGGCATTGGGTCATACAATACTCTGTTAGCATGAACTTAAGTTTGTGTTCAAATTTGAAACCTTTTTTGTGTGTCTCCGAGCTATGTCATTAACCCTTTAATGCAAGAGAAATATGGATTAAAATTTTTATTAGTTTGGAGGGCTTTTCGTGATTCTGAGTTACCATAGTTGGCATGATTGGGTTGCCTTAATGTGGGGTTTTTTTATATTTGCTCCTTACTACGTTTGTATGGTTTGGGTTATTATGTTGGAGTGTTAGAGGTAGCTTACTTGCGTTGTTGAATGGGCTTCGCGGTGAAGGCCCAAAGTGTTTTGGAGAGTTCCATTGGGTTAACTGGGTCATATGTGCGGTCCGGATCCTCGTGCCCCGGGTCCACTCAAACCCAACAAACTATGTTAGGCCCTCTAAATTTTGTTAGGCCTTTTCCCAAAACATTACAAGGTTGATTGTGAATGGTGCGATGGGGCCCATTATTACGGGATTGGGCTTCTTTCGGCCCGTGTTTGCCCTGGTGTGGGAACACCTCTACCCTAGACACCCCCGTTGCGGACCGAGATGTCGCCGCATCACCCTTTCGACTTGATGGGTAACATGAGGGGTTGGTGCTGGGACAATTTCGTGACCGTGTAGCGGTGCTCCTTCCCCGGTGGTCGGCGTCCGAACGGAGGCCATGTGTGCCCCCCACATTGCCCACATCCACGGATGTGCATTTCGACGCTAATTATGTCATATGCAAATGCCAACAAGTCCCCCGCGGCATGACCCAAGATGCCCCCCCCGGCCAGCAATGGAGTCCGCCGTGGACATCTCTTCCAATGAATCCTCCGGTGAGCCCTCTCCACCCCGCCGCAAGTCATCCCGGCTTAGGTCCATTGCCAGAGGCCCCAGGGGTGACTCCTCTCAGCATGCGATGAGAAGGTACTTTCTTCTATGCTCCCTATTCCTTACATGATCATGCCGACGTAAGAGTTTGATGCGTGTGCATCATTCATGGTTTTAAGCACTAATTTCTTGTGTTTTAAGTGATAAATTAGTCCAATTTCTCAATTAAACTCACATGAATCTTAATTATACAGTACTTTGAGTATTCTGTTGATTAATTGCAGGAATTAGAAAGAAACACAAGAAGAAGTAACTTGAGGAAGAAAATAACAAAGAAAGAATGAAGCTTGGGAGTGAAGAAACAAGCTCATCAATCACCTCAAGCTCCTCAAGCACCTCAAGCACATCAAGCACCTAAAGCACCACAAGCACCTCAATGAAGCCACGTTTGGACAATGTCCAAATGTGATTTCATCAAGCACCTCAAGGAAGCCACGTTTGGGTTACATCCAAATGTGATTTCATCAAGCACCTCAAGCCCCTCAAATAGCTCAAGGTTGTCACGTTTGGTCCATGTCTCAAGCATGGTCCAAACTGATGCATACAACATCCAACAAGAAATCCGAGCTCACAACAAACCACTTTTGGGCCACGCCTAGAACGTGGTCACTCACCAAGCTTCCCAAGCAGCAAGCAACTTGTACAAGCCATGTTTGACCCACGTCTAGGCGTGGCTCAAATGTGGCCCTCCATGACAAGACCAAGATCCAAGCTTTTAAAGTGTCTGTAATTAGTAATTCCATTAGCTTTAGTAATTAGTATAAATAGGAAACTTAGCAATTAGGTCAAGGATCTTACATTCTGCAATTTCAATTTTCGTAAACTAGGATTCATGAGTTTTGTTCTCTGCACCATGTGCAACTAACTTACTCTGTGATTAAGGATGAAGAGCTCTGTTTCATCCACGCATATTTGAATAATTTAAGCTTTATCTTTTCTTTTACTGCAAGTCACATTTTTATTCATCAGATTCATACGTGCTTCATCATTAAAGATCAAGTTTATTGAGAGGTAATCTTGTTCTTAAGTTGTTTGAGTTTTAGTGATTGAGAAATTCTTAAACTTGAATGTGAAATTGAATCTATTGATCACCTAATTCTTATTTATCTAGAGATAGAAAATTAGGGTTTTGTGAAATTGAATCTGGAAATTTGATCTTATCCCTTTGTTTAATCAGTGATTCAAGAGATGGGTAATCGATTAAATTAAAGGAAACTAAATCACTAAGAGATTAGGGTTTAGTTAAATTAGGATTCTATGAATTGTGATTGCTTTTGTTAGAAGAAAAGTGAAATTGAATTAGGATAACTGCTGGAAAACATCTCTGATTCCTTGATCCCTTTTGCCTTATTGAATTTCTACCATAATTGTGATTTGCTTGCTTCTTGATTGATTCTTTTGCTGCACATTGTTCAAGTCTTGGAATTTGATTAGTAATTAGTTGAATTTGCATGATTAGTTCTCAGTTTTATGATTCTCGTTGCTTTTGGTGGCAAGCTTAAGGATTTCTTCCATGTTAGGTTACTAGGATTAGTTGTAGTTGTTGTTTGATATCTTAATTTGATTTTTGGAATTTTGCATGATTAGATTAGTGAATTAGGACTTAGTTTAAATTTTATTTGTCACAGATCCATCAAACTCCTTTGTTTTTGATTTGTCTAATTAAAGAACCTAATTAACCATTATTGCTTGATCTATTAATCCTGAAGGGATGATACTCTACTCACTTTTTTATTACTTGATGCGATCCGATGCAATTGCCGGTGGAAATCCGAAATCCCACAAAGATTTTGAGCAACAAGCTTTTGGCGCCGTTGCCGGGGATTAATCTGATTAACAATCTAGTATTAATTGGTTCTCTAACTTAGAATCTTTTTCTTTTTCCTTTCTCACTTGGGACTTCTTTCACTTTGACTTTGGAAGTTCCCACTTGATTTGTTTGTTTGGTTACTTGTGTATGGAGGGCAACAAGGACAAACAGATCTTGGAATTTGATCCTGAGAATGAGCAGACTTTGCGCAAACTTAGGAAGCAAGCCAAACTTCAAAAGCAAACTCACGAAATTGCTTCTGATGAAGCTTTTGAAGAAGTTTCGGTTAATATGGATGAAGAAGGAGGTCAGCAAAAGACTTTGGGAGAATTCACTGTTCCCACTACTGCTAGCTGTGGCAGTAGCATAGTTAGGCCTACTTTAGAGGCTAACAACTTTGAATTGAAGCCTGCACTGATTCACCTCGTTCAGCAAGACTAGTTTAGTGGTAATGCTCTTGATGTTCCCAATCTCCACATCTCCACTTTTCTATATCTTTGTGACACGATGAAGTGTAATGGTGTCTCTGGGGATGCCATCAAGCTGAGGCTTTTCCATTTTTCTCTGAGGGATAAAGAAAAACTATGGCTGAATTCCCAACCTCTTGGAAGCATCACTACTTGAGATGATTTAGTGAGCAAGTTCCTATCAAAGTTCTTTCCCCCTCAGAAGCTTGCGAAGCTTAGGCATTATATCCAATCCTTTTCTCAGAAGGATGGAGAATCTTTATATGAAGCTTGGGAAAGGTACAAGGAGATGATTAGAAGATGTCCCAACAATGTCTTTCCCGAGTGGTTGCAATTGCAGACCTTCTATGATGGTTTAGCTCCCACTTCCCATATTCTACTTGACTCTTCTGCTGGTGGTTCCTTGCAAACAAAGACAACTGAGGAAGCTCTTACATTAATTGAATTGGTTGCTAATAATCAGTATATGAATTTCTCTGAGAGGAATACAGTGAAGAAGGGAGTCATGGAAGTGGATTCGGTCAATGCTCTAATGGCTCAACTCAGTGTTATGAATAAGAAGTTGGAGAAGCTAGAAGCTTCGGCAGTGGGAACTCAAGTTGCTTGTGGCCTTTGTGGTGGCCCTCATGAGAACCACAATTGCAGTTTGGTTCAAGATGATCAATACTTAGCTGCACAAGTGAACTACGTGGGTAATCAACCAAGGCCTCCATATGACAATCCCCACTCTAACACATACAATCCTGGATGGAGGAATCACCCCAATTTTAGTTGGGGAGGTAATCAAGGACAACAAGGGCAATGGAACAACCACAATTCTCAAAGGTAACCACCATTCCCTTCACCTCAACCTCCTCCACAACCCAATCACCTTGAAGCTGCATTGACAAAATTGACCATGAACACTAACACTTTCATGGAGGAAACAAGGGCTAACTTCAAGAACTAAGGGGAATCTATTTGGAAGTTGGAAGTACAAATGGGAGAGATAGCTAAGCAATTAGCACATAGACCTTCCAATACTTTTCCCAATGATACAGTGGTTAACCCCAAGGAAGAATACAAGGCTATAAGTGTTTTGATGGTAGAAGAAGCTCCGAAAGAGGAACAAGACACTGTGGTAGAGAAAGAGCAACAACTTATTATCATTCCTCCTCCACAGAAGCAATTGAAGCCACTCTCCAAATTCTTAGAAGTCTTTGCTTGTCTTGAAGTTAATATTCCACTTCTAAAGGGTTTAAAAGAGGTGCCGGCTTATGTTCACTCCATGAAAGAGCTTCTATTGAAGAAAAGAACCTTGAAGAAAGGTGACACAGTGGTGATGACCAAGGAATGTAGCTCACTCATTCAAGCTAATTTACCCACTAAAAAGAAAGATCCGGGTAGCTTTCAAATCCCTTGCACTATTGGGGACACTACAATTGAGAGAGTGTTATTTGATCTTAGATCTAGTATCAATCTAATGCCACTCTCTCTTATGAAGAAGCTTGGAATCAAGAAGATGAAGCCCACTAGAGTTACCTTGCAGATGGCTGACAAATTTGTCAGATATGCACATGGAGTAGCTGAGAATGTGTTGGTAAATGTTGGCCAATTCTTCTTCCCGATTGATTTTGTTATTCTTGACATGGAAGAGAATGTTGGGAACCCTATGATCTTAGGAAGACCCTTCCTAGCCACTTAAAGAGCTTTAATTGACATGGAAAGTGGTGAATTGATGCTTAGAATTCATTATGAGTGCTTAGTCCTCCGTGTTTACAAGGCTATGCATCAATCACCACGCGATTCTGTAAGTTGCATGAAGTTGGAAAAAAGGTGACCCTGACAAGCCTCTGTCCAACACCTCTCTGTGCAAGCCAACCATGAAAGACAAAGGCCACATAAAGAAAGCTAAGGGAGAAAAAGGCAACCATAATTCGGTGAAGTTCCAACAAGTTCAACAAGCCTCACATGTCCTTTATCTTCCTAAAACTGTTGGAAGTAATAGCAAGGCATATATCACCACAAAAGGTGTTGGAAACAAGTTCTTTGAGCCACCATGAGAGAAAACAAGCAGTGTCAAGCTAATGACGATAAACAAGCGCTTGGTGGGAGGTAACCCATCCATAATATCCTTTTTTAGTAGTAGTTTTGTTTCTGCTTGGTGTCGATTAGTTAGGGATTACATACTATGGAAGTGTTTTCTATAGGTTGATGGTTTTGGTGGTTTTCTTTGTGACTAACAGAGAAATTTTGTTTTGTTAGATCACACGTAATTACAGGGACTCAATTTAGTTATTGAGAGAAAATTAGCAGAGAAATTCTGTTCTGCAAAATTACAGAGAAGTGTTGGGGAGCGTTTTATTTTGCATTTTCACTAGCATGTTGCATCATCTTATTATCACTGCATTTCACCACTTATTTCAAACTAAGTTTGGTGTTATATGAGCATTCTCTTGAAATTTGTTTTGAAATTAAGTTTGGTGTTTTGATGATACATCATTGAGACCTATGTGACCATACTTAGGCCACGCCTAGGCATGGCTCAAACTTGACCAACCATCACTCCCCCAACCTTCCCCAACCTCATATTTGACTACGCCTAGGCCACACTTAGGCGTAGTTCAAACTTGACAAAACTCGAGACCCCCAACCTCCCCCAACCTCACACTCTAGGTGTGGTCCAAACTTGGCCTTGCCACCCGTTCCCCATCAAGCCTCACCCCACCACATGCCACACCTAGGCCACGCCTAGGAGTGGGCCAAACTTGACACCCCCAAGACCCCAAGCTCTCATACCCACATCCACCCACGCTTAGGCGTGGGTCAAATGTGACCTTGCCTTGCCCCAAAACCAACCCCAACCTTGCCCACCCACCTCGCCTAGACACGTCTAGGCATGGTCCATACTTAGCCTCCCCAAAGCCTTCCCACACACACGAACACACACATCACTAGGCGTGGGCCAAATGTGGCCACTCCCTTCCCTATATAGCAAAATCGAGCCCCCACCCTATCCCGCCAAGACCACGTCTAGGCGTGGTTCTCCCTTCACCCACTTTTTCTCTCACACTCACCACCCAAACTGAACCCCCTTTCCCTTAGCATGCATGCCCATACATAGTTTGGTGTTCTTTCTAACATCTCTTGCTTCTGTTCTATGCTTACCCTTTTTCTTTCACACTAAGTTTGGTGTTCTCACACCAAGTTTGGTGTCCCCCTCATCCATATTTCCTCATTGCATTTTCATTACACTTCCCTCTAACACTCTCATTTCTCTTCTCTGTTTTCTTTTCTTTGTTTGCTTAGGGAAAAACAAACTATTAAGTTTGGTGTAGGCTGTTCCATTGCATTTCACTATCTTCTTCAAGGGAGCTAAGAAAATAGGGAAACTAAAGGTTGTATCACTCCTTTCACAACCTCTAAACTTCATACATATATTTCAGTTTCACTTTGTTGCATAAATTATTGAGGATTAACTGGATACACATGCATACCAACACTGAGTTAAAGTTGTTGTTTTAGTCTTTAGGAAAAACATAATCATAAATTGAAGGATTTTGTTTCTTATAGGGGAGTACTAAAAGATAGATGATACTATTTGTAATTTTAGGGAACCAGAAATTCGAAAGTATTTTGTACATAGGAGTAAGCGGACAGTAAGTGATTGAAAATAAGAAAAATAGTGGATTAAAGGGCTGTCAAGGACAATAAAGCAAAATATAAAGGCTCTGAAGCATCAATGACCAAAAGTAGGTGAAAAAGAAAATTTTTAATCAATAGAAACCTAATCAATAGAAACCCGAGGTTATATGCTTGTGCTGAAATGTGTTAGGGAGAGGCTAGAGTTACTAGATTCAAGGGGTGCTTCAATACCCGACAACTTGAGCCGAATAGTTCGGGATTGTCGATCGAAAGCTTATTCTAAATAGCTACCCTAAGATAAGACAGTAAGAGTCAGAAAATCCCATTCGAAAGAGCAAAAATAGTGAAAAAGAGCAAAAATAGTGAAAAAGAATCCACAAAGTTATTCAACGTTTCAATCTCGATAATGACCAATTATGTAAGTTACAAAGCATTACTAGAATCAAAGGAAGAGTGAGAGTACACATAGCTTGACCCTTGATTTAGGTACCCACTTTAGAATTAATTGATATTAATGCATGATTCTGGTGTTGTGATGCGTGTGCATCATTCATGGTTTTAGGCACTAATTTCTTGTGTTTTAAGTGATAAATTAGTCCAATTTCTCAACTAAACTCACATGAATCTTAATTATACACTACTTTGAGTATTCTGTTGATTAATTGCAGGAACTAGAAAGAAACATAAGAAGAAGAAGTAACTTGAGGAAGAAAAAAACAAAGAAAGAATGAAGCTTGGGAGTGAAGAAACAAGCTCATCAAGCACCTCAAGCTCCTCAAGCACCACAAGCACATCAAGCACCTCAAGGAAGCCACGTTTGGGCCACATCGAAATGTGATTTCATCAAGCACCTCAAGGAAGCCACGTTTGGCTCACGTCCAAACGTGATTTCATCAAGCACCTCAAGCACCACAAATACCTCAGGGTTGTCATGTTTGGTCCATGTCTCAAGCATGGTCCAAACGTGGTGCATACAAGCATCCAACAAGAAATCCAAGCTCACAACAAACCACGTTTGAGCCACGTGGTCACTCACCAAGCTTCCCAAGCAGCAAGCAACTTGCATAAGCCATGTTTGGCCCACGTCTAGGCGTGGCCCAAATGTGGCCCTCCATAACAAGACAATATCCAAGCTTTTAAAGTGTTGTTCCCCTTAATCAAGCCCAAGTCTCAACCAAGTTTACTGTCTTTAATTAGTAATTCCATTAGGTTTAGTAATTAGTATAAATAGGAAACTTAGCAATTAGGTCAAGGATCTTACATTCTGCAATTTCAATTTCCGTAAACTAGGATTCATGAGTTTTGTTCTCTACACCATGTGCAACTAACTTACTCTGTGATTAAGGATGAAGAGCTCTATTTCATCCACGCATATTTGAATAATTCAAGCTTCATCTTTTCTTTTACTGCAAGTCACATTTTCATTCATCAGATTCATACGTGCTTCACCATTAAAGATCAAGTTTATTGAGAGGTAATCTTGTTCATAAGTTGTTTGAGTTTTAGTGATTGAGAAATTCTTAAACTTGAATCTGAAATTGAATCTGTTGATCACCTAATTCTTATTTATCTAGAAATAGAAAATTAGGGTTTTGTGAAATTGAATCTGGAAATTTGATCTTATCCCTTTGTTTAATCAGTGATTCAAGAGATTGGTAATTGATTAAATTAAAGGAAACTAAATTACTAAGAGATTAGGGTTTAGTTAAATTTGAATTCTATGAATTGTGATTGCTTCTGTTAGAAGAAAAGTGAAATTGAATTAGGATAATTGCTGGAAAACATCTCTGATTCCTTGATCCCTTTTGCCTTTTTGAATTTCTATCGTAATTGTGATTTGCATGCTTTCTGATTGATTCTTTTGCTGCATATTGTTCAAGTCTTGGAATTTGATTAGTAATTAGTTGAATTTGCATGATTAGTTCTCTGTTTTATGATTCTCGTTGCTTTTGGTGCCAAGCTTAAGGATTTCTTTCATGTTAGGTTACTAGGATTAGTTGTCGTAGTTGCTTTTTGGAATTTTGCATGATTAGATTAGTGAATTAGGACTTAGTTTAAATTTTATTTGTCACAGATCCATCAAACTCCTTTGTTTTTTATTTGTCTAATTAAAGAACCTAACTAACCGTTATTGCTTGATCTATTAATCCTCGTGGGACGACACTCTACTCACTCTTTTATTACTTGATACAATCCGATGCACTTGCCGGTGGAAATCCGGAATCCCGCACGGATTTCGGCCAACAGAGTTGCATTAAACCTTAACGGTGTTCTTAACGGATTATGCTGTCGTGTTTGTGTTGTGCCCAGGCACAGGTGGAAGGAACCATTACTGCATGAGTCACCACCCACTGGGCTGTACCGCAAGGTGGATTTGATTCACTCCGATGTGGGCGACTTGAAGGGATTCATTGCCTCATAGACAGCCATCAATGAGGCATTCCTGGAATACATGACGGCCAGAAGGAGCCAAAGACATGCTCCCCTGTCATCGACAGTAACTCTCCGCATGGAGTCGCATCGAGGCACATGGCTAGGAGCTCCGTAGCTCGAACCTCCCTGAGGTTTCCAAAACCTACCAAAACATACGCACGGAGGGGTAAGAAGGCCAAACAGGAAAAGTGGGTAGAGCATGATGTGGTTCCCCCTATGACTGCAATGAGCAGCTCCGACAACGGAACATTTCGATTCACCAGGACTAACGCAAGGGGATGGGGAGTTCGATGCGGGGAAGTTGGGTCCGGATCCAAAGTCCCAGCTGAAGATTACCCTGAGTGGTCCGGTCCTGAAGAGCTGAAGAAGAATGTTACGGGAACGACATGCGTTACCACAAGCACACATCGCCTCCCTTTCGATTATAGACACCCAAATTACCTACAACAAAAGGATACAGACACCAGCAAGTGGGTTGATGACATCAGCAACGTCATGCCAAAGGTATCACTATCCACCTTTCCTTTGTTTGTTCATAATGTGGACTTATAGTACATGCTTGCTTGGTAGTAGACAACATACAGAATGTAAGATATATGTTACCTCCTTCCTTAAGTGCAGGCACTTAGCATGTTGGTAACATTCATCCCCACCCTAGATATGGAGATTGTGGGGCTGCACCTAGCTTTGGCAGCGTTTATCTTCAACAAGTCGCTGGATCCAAAGTATGTTTCAATGTTCAAAGTAAAATTGTTCATACCTGATTAACTATGTATGTTTTAGTAGACAACTAACCATTTGCATATGCTTGCGACAGGGAAATAGTTGTGCGCATTGCAAACTATGACGTAACACATTCCACGCTGAGGTCCTTGGAACATGGCCAAATGGTTAGGGACGAGGTGAGGGCGGATTACTCTTCTCGTAGTCTGACGAAATGCTTTCCTCTAGTAATGAAATGATCCCTATATATTACGACAGAGCGTAACATGCTCTTAAATTTGTTGCAGGTACTGACTCTCCTTGCTAGATTGCTCTCAAAGGACTCAGGAGAGGAGCACTGGTTTCTACCCACAAATTTAACGGTGATGACATAATACGATTTGCTTTGCATTACATTCTCGACTTTATGTTGTTTGTGTCGGTAGAGATTAAATGTTGTTGTAGGGTCCAAACCAGCAATACGAGTTTCCTTCACACACTCATTTATGCTTTAGAGATGAGCCCCTCTATTAATGCTTCATCTGAGCTTACTTGTTGCTTATTATTTTATGAAATCAATGAGACAATAAGTAATTCGCAGGTTTGATTGTAAAATATTTTTTATTGGGTATTCCATTGTCACATATGCTTTACCAGCACATTAAACCGGGGCTGGTGTAAACCCACCTTATTTCTGGGTGGTATAGTGCTGCCCTCTCCACCATCGTTAAAACTGATGCAGGAACTGGCTAGTAACCAGAAGGAAGTCCCTGCGGACATGATCGCTAGGGTTACGAAGGGTAACATGGGAAAGCTGAACATATGTTGCTTGGATGCCGATAGGAAGATGGGTCCACGCCTTGCCCAGCGCCGGTATAGGGCTGTCAAGAATTTGGTTAGTATTCCATGTGTCTCCCGGTAGGAACATGCCTTAAACATTCCTGTGACCTATGTCCCCCTGCTTCATAACTAATTTAACATAATCTTATGAATTATGATATCAGTAACTGAAATAACATGCCTCATTATGATCCGAAGTCTCTTTAATTTTCTATTCAACACTTTTTCACTCATTATGATCCGAAGTCTCTTTAATTTTCTATTCAACACTTTTTCACTAAAGTACATTATTTCACGAATGTCAATTACTGCGGCTGGAATATATTTCTTATGATTCATCCCCTACTGCCATTGGCCTCAACTGCAACATGTTTGGTATGGTAATATGAAGAAGCCGGTTGAGCTATTAAACCCTTTTTCAGGATATCACCTAACTTTTGGTTCCACATAATTAATTATGTATCACTATCAGAAACATAATTAATTATGGCGTATATTTTGGCCTTACTTGTATCACTGTCAGAAGCATATATATATATAATACGGTCACTGGTAACATGATACAAATGGGTCCTTATGCGGTTATTGACTACCATACCCCTAACTAATTATTTCATCAGGCCTTGTTCTTGGAGGACCTTACCGATGAAGATGACTGGTTTTGATGATCCTGAAGCTGAAAGACTAGAGTTCTCCGACTTTAAATTCAAGATACCATCAGTTCCACAGAAAGACCCAGGAAGGTTGAGCCCAAATTCCTTGAATCCTTGATGGTTGCTTGAGCACGATCTGATCCGATTTATGCGCCGCCTGATATATTAAATTTGCACTCTTAACATACGCTTTATTGTTGAATTCACGCTAACGTGATATAACTCTTCTTTGCTGATTCACTTTTTTGTATGTTGGCCCCACCTGCCGCAACCAGCAACGACTCAGGGATGTTCGTGGCACAATGGATGATAATGTACCACCTTTGGGGAACTTACAATGTCGAGGTAGCATATTTACCATCACCGTTGCACTTGTTACTGGTATACTTTTTTAATCCTCACCGAGAGTTTCATCAAACCCTAAATCAACACACTGTGCATTCATGTATGCTAATTATCATATGCCCGTTGTTAATTTTTACTTTGCAGAAGATAATCCCTTATTCTTGCATGAGCCTAGCCATCGACCTGATCCTATGGGTGCAAAATCAATTGGGTTAAACAGTTTGTGGGGGAGCGATTAGTTACTGGAGGAAGTTCGCCGGGATCACCAACCCCTACCATGAGTGGAGGAGCGTATCCTTGAAATTGATTATTTTGCTGGTTGATGGTGGTAGTGCAAAGCCCCATCAACGAACCCCACTAATGTCATATAACTATTTCCTTTTCGCCTCTGCATTTTGCCCCGCGTATTTATCATTTTGATTTCACGTTGTGAAACCCAAACATTTACCATTAGGCTAGTTTAATCTTCACTTCTAGTGTTGCTCTGTTTAAGCAAAGACCTAGAATACCCAACTCTTTGTTGGGGACCAAGTTGTTATGATCCTATTTATGTTTATGTGAATTCACTTGGTATTCTCCGAATATGCTTTGACTCCAATAAGTGTCAAAACAACAATTTCCCCTCACCCGTGTCCCACGGATTTTTACGTGCTGGCCCATAAATAAATTTGTCGGCCTAAACAAGTTTAATGTACCACAACCCATTCATGTTGGAAACCTTTGCTACTAGAAGCCCATTTTTTATTCGCCAAATTTATACTTGGGTCACCCTTCCCGGCCACGAAGGCTTGCTCGACGTCAGCCTTAGCATCATAAGTGGAAACTGGAAATCCAATACGACATTTGTCATTTGTGGGCTTGCTACATGCACTTTATATAACACTCAGGTTGTGTTGGTTCCAGCGTGTGGGTCCAAAAAGTGCAATTACAAAGACATTGTTTTCATCTAATATTAAAACTAAATGTAGAGTTACGATATTGATATGAACTTTCCTTTTCTTATCACTAAATTCTATGTAATTACAGAAAGGGAACCCTAAATTATACACGTTTGTAAGTCCATAAATTTAGATACGACATATTAGATCACTATGTTATGTTACATAACCAACAAGAGAAATTATTTACAACTTATTACAGTAAATATTAATACGCAGTATAGAGAACTGAAACCGAAAAAAATTAGTTCCTTACTTATAACTAAATTTTATGTCTTTCTAAAAAGCGTTTAATTTTTACACGTTTATGACTCCATCAAGTGGGATATGTTACATCACATCACTACCTTATGATACATTACCACCATAAGATATTCTCTATAAGGTGTTGCAGTAACATATTTAGCTGTAAGTCACAGTTGGCCTCAAGAATTCATTATAATTTTGATTTTAAGTATTACAACATATAACTGCAATAATATCACTATAACATGTCTAAAATATACTAATAAGACCGTAACTTGTATCGATGTATGAAACAACTTATAAGATGGAATCATAAACCACTAAATGCATTTGAACTTAATTCACATATAACACAACAGAGAAGGACATTAGCCTCATTTATTCCTACGCGGTTATAATTTCCTATGCTCCTAAAAGGAATGTGTGTATATATAACTTCAGCTCTAAATTTAATATTTCCTGCCACACATCAAAGGGTACTCATGAATGAACAAATAAAACAGTTACGGGCTGGCACATATAAAATCGTAACTTCATGGTCCTATGCAATATTGATCAGATATGATAAGGAAAATAGAAACGTATATAACCAAAGGCAATCCCATGCAATTGGACATGTGTCTCCTATTTTTGCAATAAACAAACTAAGTAGATATTATCCTTGCAACAACCGTGGAAACAAGGTCTTTACCAATCCTTGCAAACTCGTTACTCTTAGAAACAAACTAGCATACCCTTACATATATTACCCCAACAATATATGAAAATCAGCTTAAACCTATAACAAAATAACCCTTTCATAGACATTAATCATGCAAAATCCGTATCTAATCATAAACCTATGCCCCTAACTGCAACACCGACACCCATTTTGCTTACCCAGTCATCAGCGCTGCAACAATAACACTAGTCTGCTAATTTCCTCTACCCTCTTGCGGGTGCCTCTCTTCCCACCATCTGCATCCTCTTCTGCCGCCTGCACATACAAGGGAATCATAGTAACTCATCCCTACTAACATATTACTTTGTAGAGCATAGCACGTTATTAATAATATAACAAACACCTCATTCCAAGAGCCACTAACATTATTTCAAAACAATCTAACTGACTTTGTTTACATACCTCGTCCTCCATTTCGCTCTCCTCAGCCTCGCAGTTCCGCCTATCGTGCCCCACACCGTTGCAACGGCGGCACCGTCGCACA
>JASCZI010030632.1:15896-27591 GCA_036250425.1 Stylosanthes scabra | reverse complement strand
TAAGTCTCAAAATTTTGTAAAAAATATTATATGTTCATACATACGCCAAATGCGCCTAGAGCCACCTGATCTTGAATAAATTCATAATTTGAAATTATATAATATGCAATGTATTTATTGGTAGTTGATTCATGTATAATATAAAAATAAAATTAGTGGTAACTATATAACAAAAAATATATGATTTTTAATGTTATGGATTTTAAATTATGAATTTCTTCAAGATCCGGTGGCTCTATGCGCATTGGGCATATGCACGTATATATAATATTTTAAATAAAAAACTCGAGATTTAAATATTGCATGCACATATAATATGCAATGTATTTAACTCTCACTCTCTCCCTCTAAAAACCAAAACAATGAAGAAAAATGGCATGGAGTATCACGGATTTTGGGCTCTTATAATGAGCAAAATCCGTGGAAGGCTAGAGTGGTTTACATGCCGGTAGTTTTGTGAAGAAACCGTGGGAGGCTTGAGGGTTTTCCATGCAAGTTGGTTTGTTCAAAAACAATGGGAGGGTGCCACGATTTTCTTTGTTTTGGAGCTGAAATGTTTAAGATCCGTGGGAGGGGTTCCACGGTTTTCACTAATCAGCTATAGCCTCCCACGGATTTCATATAACATGCAATTGACACAATCGAATCAAATTATGGGAAATGGTGTAATCGAGTAAATTTTCATGGCACATGCATTAGTTGGGTAACTTGCCCTTTTTTTTAATCTTCAAGATTCAAATTACCAAATAAAAACTTTATTTTTTCTTTAATTTTAGATTTAAAATTAAATATGCCTTTCATGAATAGAATTTAGGCACATGATAATTTTTACACTACAAACCCTTGTATTTAAACATTTTATCTCCCACGTTAAGGAGTGCTCTTCCTCTATTCTTTTCTTTTCCTCTCTCTTCTCTCTTTCTGTCTCTCTATTCGCTCTGTTTTTTTTTTTTTTTTTCATTTTTGGTTCTCCTTCATCTTCATGAACCAAGTGATGGAGAGAGATGGTATCATTTCCGAAGAAGTCCATGTCTTAGCCGTCGATGATAGCCTCGTCGATCGGAAGGTCATTGAGCGCTTGCTCAAAATCTCATCTTGTAAAGGTACACATAATAATAACCCATCAACTATAATGGAAGCATTTCACAGTATTTTAGAAATATTGGTGTTCAAGTGATTTTATCCTCGTTAGAGAATTGAGATTCAGTGCTAACACTACCGGAATGCACTATTTATAAAATACCTGAAAATTTTTCTCATATATGGGATTTTATTTTCCTTTTACATTCTTAATTAATTGTAACTTTTTAATTATTATTCTTTTATGTAGCTTATTTTCAGAGTTAGAAATTTGCTTGATGACCTGAGAATTTTTTTTTCCTTGGAAAAATTGCAGTTACTGTTGTTGATAGTGGAATCAGTGCCCTGCAGTTACTGGGGCTGGATGAACAGAGAACAACATCTGAATCAGATGATTTCGTGGTATGTATATTTTAATATCATAGAAAATTTTTACCCTATGAATCAGTAAATAAATATTATAATATATATGTGTTTTAATTTTTTTCCTTTTTTTCCCCCTAATTGGCAGGGTTTAAAGGTAGATCTAATTATCACAGACTATTGCATGCCTGGAATGACTGGTTATGATTTGCTCAAAAAAATCAAGGTACAAAACAAACAAACAAAAAATTTCTAACAAAAGAAAAATTAAAGAAAAGAATACAAGTTGCTAATTAAACTTTGTTTATTTAACGAAGGGATCGTCCACTTTCAGAGAAATTCCGGTCGTCATCATGTCCTCGGAAAATATCTTGCCACGAATAGACAGGTAACATCTCCCGTTTAATTTTAATACACTGATAATTATTTTTTAATAATTAATTACGTAGTAAGAAAAATTGAATTGAGTTGGAAAATGTTGGAATGTGTATAGATGCTTGGAGGAGGGAGCAAAGGATTTCATAGTGAAGCCAGTGAAGTTATCTGACGTGAAACGGTTGAAGAATTATATGAGCACCACCACAAGGGAAGTTAGCGCCGCCGCCGGAGGTTTCGGTGGTGGTGGTGGCGGCGGCGGAGGGATTAACAAAAGGAAGCTTTCAGATACCATCAACTCTGACGATATGTCATCATCTCCACCGTCCATTTCCTCCTCAATAACACCCTCATCATCATCATCGCCGTCCGATTCTTCATCGCCTTCGCCGTCCCCATTATCTTCGCCCATCAGGGCGCTTGATTCTCCAATCCGACGGCTTAAAATGAGCGGCGCAGATTGACTTTTGCTGTGCCACACCACATTATAGTCCTCTCTCTCTCTCTTTCTCTCTCTTGAGCACTGCAGAAGTATCTTCTTCATTTCCTTTTTTAAAAAATTGTTTCACTCGTTGGGTTGAAACTGCAATTATCCGTTGTTTGTAACGGTTTTTGTTGCATCATCATTACCCCTGCTCTTTGCTTTTGCTAATTTATTTTGTATTAAGGTGGGTTAAGGAAAATGCGTATAATATCATAAATGTTAATCCAAATTCAAAATTCAAAATAGTTACCAAAAAAAATCCAAATTCAAAATTAAAGGATTCTTTTTTTTTTTTTTATAATAATGGAAAATCAAAATATCAAAATAGTTCGTGACCTGTTTTTGCTTTAAATACAATATTAAGTTTTTAAATTAAGTATTGCACATATCATATATACAAGTTACATAATGAACAATGTAATAAGCAAATAGGGATTGAATATTTTATTCAAAGCACATAGATTAAAGAGGTATCACTAGAATTATACATTTTATATTGAGTTTATTAAATTCTTTTGTTTTATTTATAATTAGCGTGCTTATTATTTGACTACCATGATATTATTTTTTTTTTCAAAATAAAAAATTGAATCCTCCTTGAAATTGCATGTATGACTATGTCAACACATTTGTTAGCAATATATATTTAATAAAATGAGTGGAGAATGGAAGAAAGAGAAAAGAGAAAGAGATAGTAAGTAAATTATAAAATAATAGTGAAATGAAAAATAGGGTAGAAGAGAGGCGTGGACTGAACAATGAATATAGGTGTGGAAATGATGTGAAACAGATGGAATATAAAGGTATGCAAGATCTTGTCTGCTAGAAAGAATCATAATAGAATTGTGGATGTGAATTGGACATGTTTGAAAGTGTCCCCCCTCACATTCATATCACGAATTGAAGAAGCTGGGAAATTTGGATGGACTCGTGGGCTCATTTGCGGGCTCTTATATAAACCTGTTTACTTGTCTCTAAATGGACCAGGGTTTTGCTGCAGTAATATTTTAGCTCATATCAGAAATTAATTCGCTAGTCTCTTTAATGAGCGTCCGCAATTCCAATATTGCATTGCATTGTATATATAATAATGTATTGATGAATAATAAATTCTTAAATAAAATTTAAATTCATATCGAATTAGTCCTTAATTTGTCAAATTAAAAAATACCATAAAAAATTATGACAGCTCAGACTATCAAACTTAACACAAATTACATATGGGTAAAATTTTTTTTAAATTACCTTGGGTAAACCTAAAGAGTGAAATATAAAATTTTTTTTTCTAGGGTGTGTGAAAGTACTATAAGACCAAATAGAAAAAAGTTATCGGTGGATATGATTTTTGAAATATAATGTATATTTGAAAAATATACCACTGAGGTAAAATTGTCTTTAGTGATAACAGATATAAATTATTATGTAACATATAATTGTTCAAATGAAAAAATAAAAATTTTAAATTCTTTAAATTAAATAAATTTTGTTAAATTTTTTATCTATTTTAAAAAGTGAAATTAGTGTAAAAGAACAAAATTATAACTTTTTATATCTTATTTTTATTTGTGAAGGTATCAATAGCTTAGAGTTAGAGAAAAAAGGAGAGAAGAGAGAATGTGAACTGAGAGCAGAAAAGTGAGTGTGTATTGTATTATGAGAGAACAAGCCATTGAGTGAAGTTTACATAACAGTATATATACTACTTAACTAACTAACTACACTAGTTGAGCATAAGACATTCTAACAGAATTACAACCATCTTCTAACAGAATTTGCCAGCTCATCAGAGTCCTAACTATCTTCTTCTTCTAGAAGGTTTTGGTACTTACTAGCTTTGTTATCCTCCCTTGAACCAAGTTGTCTTCTTATAACCTCTTCTTCAGTCTTCATCCTCCCCTTAACCAAGCTATCTTTTTTGCATTTTTCTATCCTCCCTTGCTTGTAGCTGAGTTGTTCTTGCACTTCTTACTCTGAATTTCTCTTTGAATTTCTGAAACAATGATGAGAATACCAGTTTTGTGAGAATATCAGCTATCTGTTCATGTGCAGGTATGTGGACAACATGTGCAAAACCTTGTACCACTCTATCCCTTGCATAGAGTAAATCAACCTCAAAATTTTTTATCTCCCATGAAGTACAGGATTATGAGACATCATCACAACACTCTGATTATCACAGAACACTGTTGGAGCACAAGTTTCTTCGATGTTGAGTTCCTTTAGCAGCTTCTGTAGCCAGCAAATCTCAGTCATGGAGGCTGCCAAGCTCCTAAACTCAGCTTCAGTACTAGAACGAGACACCATACTCTGCTTCCTACTCGACCATGCTATCAAATTCGGCCCCAAATATACTGCATAACCTGTAGTAGACTTATGATCGTCTAAATCTGAAGCCAATCTGAATCACAAAATGATATAATTCTCATCTCAGCACTCTTATACAATTGTAACCCATGATCTAAAGTACCTGTAATATAGCGCAGAATACGCTTCACTGCTTTCCACCGCTCTTCAGTAGGTGCATTGACAAATTGTGAAACTTTATTGACAGCAAATGAGATTTCTATCGTAGTAATTGTGGCATACTGCAAACCACCTACTATGGACCTGTAAAGTGAGGGATTATCAAATGCACAGCTACTTGCCCTAAGCTTGAGATTGCTTATCATTGGAGAGGGTTGGGGCTTAACTTCTGCCATGTTAGCTCTCTTCAAGAGTTCTCTCATGTATTTTGCTTGCTTAAGCAGTATTGTGTTTGGTGTTGGCCTAGATACTTCAATTCCCAAGAAGAAATTAATTTCTCCTAGGTCCTTGAGTGAAAAAATAGCATTCAGTTGCTGATGATGGAGGACACTTCATCTCCATTATCTCCTCTAATTAGGATATCATCTACATAGGCTAAAAGATACGTCACAGAGGAAGATGTGGTTCTGGTAAATAAACAATCATCAGATCTTGTTCTCACAAAACCAAACTTTAGCAAAGTTTCACTAAGCTTGAGAAACCAAGCCTTGGGTGCTTGCTTCAACCCATATAGCGCCTTCTCAGGCTTGCACATAGCCCCTTCTTGCACAACAAATCCCTCTGGTTGTGTCATGTACACCTTTTCACGCAAATCACCATTGAGAAACGCATTGTTGAAATCAATCTGCCTCACTACCCACCCTTTTGATAGAGCAATAGCTAGAATTGTCCTCACTGTTGGTGGTCTTGCCACTGGGCTGAAAACTTGATCATAGTCAATTCCTTGTCTCTGTAAGAATTCTTTTGCTACAAGCCTCGCTTTGTATTTCTAAACACTGCCATCAGGGTGCCTTTTCACCCTAAACACCCATTTGCAACTTATGTGCATCCTTTGGTGGAGTAACTAGTGACCACGTTTTGCACCTCATTAACGCTGCATATTCTTCATCCATTGCTACTTTCCAGTGAGGAGAAGATAAGGCTTGAGCCACTGAATTTGGCTCTGTCTGTGTCAAGTCTACCCTGCTGCTGCCTACTACCGCTGCATAAGTTTTGGGCTTCAAGCTTCCTATTTTGCTTCTGGTCACCATGGGATGCCTATTATGTGTATTTGCTGCAACATCAGCATTCTCGACTACTAGCAGTGGTAGCTGGGCTGCATCAGCTACAACCTGATCATACATCACAGAAGACAAAGCAGTATTCACAGAATTTTGTGACAAACTATGAGTAGATATAGTATTGGCATTAGTATTCAACCTAGGGATAGACACTAGACTAGGACTAGTATTATGAGCTGACTCAACATTTGGATTAGACATAGGGCTATGAGAAGTACTATGGGATGGGTTCTGCGTGTGACTTGAATAGCTAGGACTAAGTTCATGAGTTGGTGTGGTAATCTGTGGCCTGCTTTCCGAATGTATCTGTACTTCTGACTGTGTGGAGTTTCTTGGTTGAACAGGTGGGTTTGGGTTCGGATTGACAAGAACAAGTAGAGCAAAGTTTTGTGTGTCAAGGTATTGTGGTGTAGTTGGAGTTGGAAGTTTTGTGACATGCAAATCTGGGTATGAGTATTCATTCTCATTGAAGATGACATGCCTTGTAATGTATATCTTGCCATTTGCTGCTAAGCACTTATAGCCCTTATGTTGTGGTGCATACCTAAGAAAAATGCACTTTTAGGATTTGAAGTCAAACTTGTGTGGATTGTATGGTCTTAGATGGGGGTAGCAGGTGCAGCCAAAGGTCTTAAGGAAGGTATAATTTGGTGATTTGTGGTTTGTGTTGGGTGAAGAGAGAAGGTTGATAAGATAAGTGGCAGTGAGAAAAGCCTCATCCCAAAATCTGAGAGGCATGGCAGCTTGGGAGAGTAGAGCTAGTCCTGTTTCACTTATGTGTCTGTGTTTCCTTTCTGCACATCCATTCTACTGGTGTGTATAGGGGCAGCTCATTCTGTGAGCAATTCCATTTTGGATCAGCACTTGCCTAAAGCTTGTTGATGTATACTCCTTCCCATTGTCTGTTTGCAACATCTTGATTTTATAATTTGTTTTGTTTTCCATCAGCTGTTTAAATTGAAGAAATGCCTGCAATGCTTGAGACTTTTGATGCAGCAGAAAAATACATGTGTACCTCGTACATGCATCTATAAAGCAAATGTAATATTTATATCCCGAGCTTCCTAACATTGGGGCTGGCCCCCAAATATCTGAGTATACCAATTCAAGAGGAGTATTGTAAGTAGTTGCTGAATCAGAAAATGGTAAATTTTGGTGTTTCCCTTGATAGCATGCATTGTACAAATTATCAGAAATGAAAGCAACAGAATTTGGAACAGAATCAACACTCTTATTCATTTTTCCAAGTAGACTATTACAACTTTTTAAGACTTGCTGTACAACTTTTCATGATGGATGTCCTAACCTTCTGTGCATAGATCAAATGATTTATTTGATGGTTTTGACACTAACATGGACTGAACATGACTCAAATTGAAAGATTTATCTAAACTATGAACATAATTTGGATTTATTGACTCAATACTTGAGGAATTAAATGGACTAACAGACACAAATGGATTTTGCTTATTTAAAGATTGTGAACATGACTTTGTAGTCTGAATTCTTTGCTTAATGGAGCGCTTTGACTCCAGAAGATGACAGCTAGGGGCTTTTTTTTGCACTGCTATACCCTCAAATTAGTAAAGTCCTCCTTTAAGGAATCCTCGAAGCACCACTTCCTGAGACTCCTGAGATTTGACAAGGCAATGATATGAATGAAATTCGAAGAATACATGGTTTTCTTGGGCAAATTTTGCTACACTGATAAGGTTTTTGGCTATGGAAGGGAAATGTAAAAGATTAGTTAAATTGAATTTGGTTTGAAAGCTTCTAGATAACAGAATACCTTTTGCAACACTAGCTATATATACTCATACCTTGGTCGTTTCCTGTGTATACTTGTTCGCTTCCATCATATCCTGAGGCTTCAATCATGTTGTTTCCATCGAAGGTAAGATGGTGAATGGCTCCTGTGTCAGAGTACTAGGCATTGTCTCCTCGAATAGTCGTTTCTGAGATTAGTAACTTTGCCGTCTTTGGCTGCTGTTCACCATTACCAAGCTGATGGAACGAGGATGATGGAGGAGGTGGTAGTGTTGCAGCAGAATTCTGCTCGTTCTCATTCTCAAAGCTTTGATCAAACCTATACCAGCATTGTTTAACAACATGACCTGGCTTACCACACAATTGACAGTAAACACGATTGTCATTGTTCTAGGACCTGCCTCCACGAAATCCTTGGCCTCTACCTCTTTGACCTCCATCTTTTCATCTTCCAAATCCTCCATCTACTTTGTTATTCTGAAAGTTATTGCTGCTACCACTACCGGTATAGTTGCTTTGAGCCACATTAGCTTGTATACCACCTATATCCATCTTCTTGTACATTTCAATGAGTTCTTCTTATCCAAGCAGCAGCGCTTCTACTTCACTCTCAGTTATGGTATCAGATCTTGAACTCACCATCATGATAAATGGATTGTACTCTTCTGGCAAACCATGCGCCACCGCATCCACAAAATCTTCACTAGACAAGGGAGCACCAAGAGCTGAAAGGGAATCAGTTACCTTCTTCACATTGGAGATGTAGTCACTCGCTGAGTTCTGTAATTTTAGGGTTTTGAGCTAAGTTTTTAGTTGTTTGACCTTCGATTTCGATCTCTTCGCAAAATACTCTTCAAGTTTCTGCCATATATCATACACCGTTGCACAATCTGCAACTCGATTGATGAAATTTGGTTCCATTGACGCATATAACCAAGAGGCCAGATACTCGTCTTGTGATTCCTAATCGATGAAGCTTTGGACTCAATTTCTGCAACTCTATCTTCTTCCGTTCGATATCGCGCTGGAGCTTTCCCTTTTTCCAAATGAGCTTTCAATTTTCCTGATTTGATACATGCCTGTGCTTGCCGCTTTTATGGCAAAAGTTATCTTCGTTGAGCTTGAACGATATTGGATTTGAGAAAGTCTTCAAGTTGTTATCTGCGGAAGCCATAAGATCTTGAACTGTTCCCATTGATCAAAAAAAGAAAAAGCTCTGATACCATGAATGTATCAGTAGCTGAGGGTTAGAGAGAAAAGGAGAGTGTGTATTGTATTATGAGAGAACAAGCCATTGAGTGAAGTTTACAGAACAATATATATACTACTCAACTAACTAACTACATAAGCTAAGCATAAGACATTCTAACAGAAATACAACAATCTTCTAACAGAATTTGCCAACTCATCAGAGTCCTAACTATCTTCTTCTTCTAGAAGGTTCTAGTACTTACTGTCAATTTGGTTACTTTGTATCAAATATATGTCTACTCTAATCTCCATAGATTTACGTGAGTTTGTTTGATTTTCGTAAATTTTGACGAGTCAATTAGTTTTGGGAGATATTGAAAGAGAAAGAATGAATTGCAACTATAGAAAATCAAACAAGTAAGTGAAAGCGTAAAATAATTAATTTTCAAACTTATTATTTTATAAGTCATATAAATATGGTGCATTCTATGGTGAATGCATAATTAGTTGCTATGGGTGACTATGTTAATGAAAAAGCTGACGCGTGGATTGTAGTTATTATGTTTGACTTCAAAAGGTGATGGAGTGAAGTAATTCCTTGCAAGTGAGTGAGTGAGATTTATAATTTGTGAGAGGGTTTTATTGTCATTTTACATATTTGCACAAAATTCAAAATATTCCGTCATCTAACTATCTAAGTCGCTATAATATAAAAAATAAAAATAAATAACTATTAATGCTAATAATAATAAATAACCATAACAACCACATGTACGCAGAGTAACAATAATATAAAAAATAACAGAAAAATATTAGAAAAATAATTATCAAACGTATTTAATTTAATGTTATTAATTACATATTATTACATTTAAAATTAGGGTTTTGCTATCCTATCCCTTAGGGCACATGTTAAGTAGCATTTATTGAACCTATTAATTATGAATTCTTATATTATTTAGTCTCACTTCATTAATAAGATTTTTTTTTATTTTCTATCCTAAACTATCCTGAAAATTTTAATTTTTCCTCAAAAAATTTTGAGTACAATTCAATTTTAAAAATAACTAAATAACAATAATTCAGTGACTATGTATTAACAGTGTAAAAAAATTTAAAATATAATAAAATATTTTTAAAATAAAAAATCTTTTTAAGCAATAATATATGAGTAAATTTTTTTGTAATTTACTTTAAATTAACAATATATTTTTTATAAGATCAAACCCAAATTTAATAAAAAATTAATAATAAATTATGGCATGATAAAAGGTGTGTAAAAGTATAGTAATATAGATACGATAAATTAGGGAGGATAAGTAGTTATTAAATGCAAGTATATATTTCAATTTTAGAAGATAATTTTGGAAAAATTTTAGATTATAAATATATTGAGTAAAAAATGAAATTATGTTTATAATTTTTTGGAGGAAAATTTTAATAATGTAATTAAAATTTTAAGGGTAGTTTAGGAATAGAAAATAAGAAAGAATCTTATCAATGAAGTGGGAAAAAAAGCTATTAAATAACATAAGAATTCATAATTAATAAGTTCAATAAATATTACTTAACATGTGCCCTAAGAACATAGGATAGCAAAATCCTTAAAATTATTCATCTAACTAAATAATAATGTTAAAAAAAATTATAGTTCTCTTTAAATATCAAATTAAAACTCACAAACATTTTCAAAATAATACTACGGTGAAAATGTTTTTAAATCAATAGTGAACATAGTTATTTTTATAAGAGTAAATATAAAAACAATTATCGCACAATTCGCTTGTTAATTTAGAACAACTGATATCACTTTTAGAATATATTTTTTATGGGTTATACTAGATACATTAAAATTAGCCACCAAAATCAAATATATGTGTATAATATACATTGAAATATAAAATATATATATAGTTTAATTTATTTTTAATATATATTTTATATTTAAATGTGTATTGTATACTGTGACTGATTTTAATGGCTGATTTTAGTGTGCAAATAGAATTTATTTTATTTGTTATAGTTATTATAAATAAACTAATATAAGATTGAAATTCGTATCGAAATTAATAAATAAAATGAAGTCAGACTCATTTTAGACATTGTATCATTTTAATAAAAAATAATAAAATTTTATTATTTATATAATTATTTTGATAAAATAACTAAAAGAGAAAGTGTAGAAAATGAACCAATTTTTATTACTTAACTAATATTATGCAACTTTAAGATTTAGAGTTAAGAGTTTATGATATAGGATTTAAAATTAATGATAAATAAAATTATTTTAAAATAGTTGCTAGATGTTAGCTGAAAAAAGTTGATTATCTAGTACTTTTAGATAATATAAAATTCAAATTAAATTAAGAACAAAAATTGGAGTGACAAAGTTTGCATTTAATTTTAAATCATTATTTGTGACATCAATAATGCTATAGAATCACTTTGGTTTTTTATTTTGGCTAATAATTAGCCATTAATCTTTAGAAAGTATTGGCTAAAAATATTTTGCTAAATTACTAGTATAAAGAAATTAAGTTACCAGCTAAAAGTGCTGACTAATATAAAGTAAAATTATTAATCCCTTAATTTTTTTTAACAAAATATATATGATCACATAAATATTAATGTAAAATTTTAAGAGATTAAAAATTAAATTAAAATAAAAGCTAACATTAAAGTTGCTCTTATTAAACAATATTCAACTTTTTAATTTTTTACCCAATTATATTTATTGTCTATTGCTCAAATAATAACAAAAAACACCAAAAAGTTAATAGATATAAGAAATAAATATTGTATAAATACAAATATAATATTTTTATATTTCTAACTAATAAATTAATTATTA
>JASCZI010030631.1:1615-44589 GCA_036250425.1 Stylosanthes scabra | reverse complement strand
GGGGGGAACCTGTTGAAAGAGATTTAGGTTTGAATCTTTTTAATTCAAACTTGATTTCTGACAGAACACTGGTATCGCCTCATTGATGTAGCCACCCACATTGAGTAGGAAATGAGTTAACCATTGTTTAATTTTATGCCTTACATGTGCTCCTTTTTTGCAAAAGGAAATAGTGAGTCTTATCAACAACTGCAATAAGGGACCAAAAGCATCATCTGGTCATCAATGCTTTAGCTAACTCATACAACAATGTGTTACTCATGCTTTATACAACAGGAAGAAAATGATGTTGAGCACAAATCAGTAATCTAAATAAGTTAGTTGAGGCAGGGTTGTGGTGGCAACTAGTGAAGGAGGGGCGTCATTGAACAGCTGTGGTGGAATGCAGTTGGCAGCAAAGATTGGAGTGGATATTAGAGGGGACTGGCATATGGAGTGATGAAGCAAGGCAAGGAGTTATAGTCAGTCCTAGGGTATGGTAATGGCTATAGCCTATAGGTTGATTGCTGCTATGTACATGTTTTTATATATAATATTATATTAAGGATATTTTAGTCAATCCAACTATATAGGACCCTGTACACAACTGCTGTTCCTAAAATTTATGTGAAGTGGACTTTTGTCCTATCTATGCATACATGCTGGAAGAATCCTCAAAATTAAGAGCCCCAAATGGGCGGTCTTTATAATTTTGCATGTGTGTGTAATAGTTGGAGGTTCCTTTGTTATTCATTTCATATTGTTTACCTTTGTAATATTGGCTGATGATTTTGTTGCCCTTGTTCCATTGCATATTACTATGAGAACCACTTATATGTATTTCATTTCCTACATGTATTTCAGAGAGTTCACAAGTCTTGTTGATCGATCATGGAAGATGGAGATGGGTGGCAACCTCAGAGAGGAGTCACTTCCATTGTAGTCTGTACTAGCTGCCTTTATTGTTAGCACTGGATTCTCCTGAGGTTTGAACCATAAGCTTCAAATAATGGATGTATTTTCTACTGCAACATAATGAAATCTGTTAAAAGAAAAAAGAAAAGGAAATTTAGCTCTATTTATAGTAAAACTATTCTGATATCTTGAAATTGCTTGATTTTGTGGGATATTTGTTTGTTGACCATGTGTTCAGGTAACTAATGGAGTAGTGGTCTAGAGTTCTGTTAGGGACCAGGCCTAAGTAATGGGCCTCAGTATTTAAGAATAATGATCTGTTAGTTGATTAGACGGCTATAAGGAGAGAGTTAGAGAGGAGTTATGGGAAATTAGTCATGAGAGATGGTACTGTTGGAACATTGTATTTTTCCCTATACACTATTCAAGTATTCAGAAAAAATACACCTTCTCTGATGGTTCTGTTGGAGATGACTACATGATTGATATTGATGAGAGATTGTTGAAAGTGATGTCCCAACACCACTATGCACCAACTGCAGTCCGACATGGCTAGCTGGAAACAACTAGGTGGCTTACTCGTCACAACTCCTATAAAACCATCATAACTCCTATTCATCATAATTTTGTACACTTCATCGAGCATGGGGCAAGCAGTTGCAGATGAATAGTGCTGTAGATAATGGCTGTGGCAGGTGATATTACACTGGTTGAAATTTAAAGGACGTAATCATTTGGCTATGCTGCATGGAGGGAGATGAACAAAGTGGTGTGGTTGCCGACCAAAAGGATGCTGTAAAAAAGACACCAATGATGAAAATAGTACCCTTTTTACTTGGAAAAAGAAGACGGTATTGGCGCATTGGGTTTGTTGAGGTTGATGGTGATGATGCAGTTGTTACCTTGGCTCCAAAGGTCGCTAAAAGAAGTTGTTGGCAGTGAATTGAATTGGAAATTAAGGTCATATGCAAAAAGCAGTGATCAATGGACAAAAAATTGATGATTGGGAGTTTGAAAGTTTGAGAGGCCTGTGACATATTGAGTTCTAGTTTGTGATGCAGAAGCTATTCTTAGGTTAGGCAGGGCTTGTTTTTACAAAGTAGAGTCATGAATTTTCTTTAACTGCAAAATATTGAAATTAAGGTAGAATAGAGGCCTATGGGTTCAAAACCAAGAGGAAAAAAACATGAAAGAAAGTTGGTTTATAAGGACAGGATACAAAACCACCTGCAGAGGATAGAAGCAACTCATTATCCTAAGTAACAGCTCAGGGAGAAAGAGATGGGTAAGTGCTTAACACGCATTTGTTTATGACAAAATTAGTACATGATATTAGTCAAAGTAGTCATGGTCTGAGAGCATGACAAACTTGGTATTAATCCGTTCTTCTTTTTCACGTTTTCTTTCTCATCTTTCTCTTTTATCCCAATGGCATTCCTTCCTCTCTTATCCTTGCTCTCATGTCCCTTAAATACCAACCATCTCAACCATTAAAGGTAAATTTTATTGTACTGCTATTAGATCAGCTATGTGATATGGTACAGCGTGAGATGAAAATGTTGAGTTGGATGAGCGGACATATACGAATGGACAAAATAAGGAGGGAAGCCATAAAGAAAATAGTTGGAGTAGTGCCTAACGCTTATTGTTGAAAAGATGATAGAATCTCATCTTTTAGGTGGTTTGGACCTGGCAGAGCATCCGGTTTAGAGGGTGGATGAGATGAAAGGTGGATATGAGGTGAAAGGTAGAAGAAAGCCGAAGAAGACAATCCATGAGGTGGTCATAGGAGATCTAAGTGTAAATGGTCTCTCTATAGACATAATATATGATAAAGTTCAATGGTGTCATTTGATCCATGTAGCCGATCCTATCTAGTGGAATAAGGCTTTGTTGTTGTTGATCTAGCATAAAATTCAGGGGTCAGATTCAGTGTGTGCTTTTGTTTTATTTTTAAATTGTATTCATTTTTTTAATTGCATTCATGTTAATTGAACCCAATTCCTTGAGTTAAGATCAAATGTCATCAGAGTTACATTGTTTATGTCTATCAACAAAAATATTTATCGATTAAACCATTGATTTATAGTCTCACCTATCATGATGATCATTCTACCAGATTTTGTGGAAATTGAATATCAATAAGCCTAAATCTAACAACTCATTGATGCATATGTTAACCTTGTATATTACTCTCAATTTTGATCTATAAAAGAATATGTCAATTTTATAGATTTGATTTACAATGATCAATGAATAAAGCTCTAAACCAATGGTAGGTTTTGTAAAAATTTAATTCAATACAAAGTTATTAAACTTCCATTGGTATCATTGGATCCTAACTATAAATGTTCCTACTGCCTCTTGGATGCTTCCCTTCTCTACCAGTCTTTTATTTACCTTGTCTTAGTTGCCAATGTTTGATTAGGGTTTGGTTCTGTGCTTTTCCATTTCCCTTATGATGGTTGACTTATGTTTTATTTGATTTATAACAAAGAATGTGTCATTTGTGAGCATACACAATATTTTCTTTTTTTTTTTTTTTTATGAAGTAGTGGCCATCTCAGAATTTGCTATCCCGTGATGGCATTTTGGGGCCAACCACTTGCACTACTATCCGAGATTGACCACTTTGATACTAATATATTTACTCTCCGGGATAAAATGCAGACGTAATAGGCACTGTTCAAACTTGGTAATTATGAGTTGCCTTTCTTGAGTTTGATGGAAGAATGATGCATGAGAACAAATAAGAAACTAGTAGAAGGAACCGAAACCTGTCTGCATATAAGTATGTATAAATGAAACTCACAGCCTTATTGAATGCATTATCACTTCCACTTGGAAGTACACACATAATATCATCATAGTATTATGAAAGAGTAGATTTTACAAGTCTATTATAGAGGTTCAACGTCAACGCCTTGCACTTTCTTACAGCTTAGGTAGCTACAGCTCCAGCACCAAGTCTATAATGCCAAAAATTGTAAATGGGTCAAAATACAGAAATATTAACTAATGATAATGCAGTTTCACATATATTATGTTGCTCCTTGATGTGTTATTATTATTATTTTTTAATTAAATTGCACAAATTAGCTGAGAATTTGTCTTGTGTTGCATCTTAAATGGTATTCGACGTCTGCTAATTTCATTTTGATTTTGTGTTTTAGGAGAAGTACACTTCAGTGATGGGTTCCTTACAATGTTTAGTAAGTTTAATGTAACGTAAAAAGATAAGTTATGCTATTTTCTCAATGAAGGTAAGTGTGAAGTGGAAAGTTTCTAACATTAGTTGTATTCTAACATGTAAATAATTCTAGGATTAACATGGTTTTTCATTAATTTGGCAAATTTTATTATATATTCTATGCAGTTGACATAAGATAGACATAATATATCTATGCCAAATAATAAAAAAAAAATGTGACCTTATATGTGTGTGTGTATCATTATGGTGGCTATAAAATTTTGGCAAAACCTAAAAAATGTATTAAAATTAAAATCACATTTTTTATATTTGGTGTGTGTGTATATATTTATATATATGGTGATGAAAGATTTGCATAAAAGTTGATGTGTCCACTTATGTGCATATAAGGAACTGTATGCTAGAGATATGAGTACTTACACTCTGCATCTGTTTTGATCCAGTGCTCATTGTTTGCAGTTGAAGTACTGCAACTAAGCCCATCTTGCGGTGGGTTCCAGTTGGGCTCACAGATTTGGGACCTCTTTGTTGACTTGGTATCCGAATTAGCCCTTCTGCCTTTGTCTGGGTTTGTGGGATCTCTATTCTGATATTCATGGCAGCAGTCATGAGAAGCATCCTTGATCTTGTCTTTGTTGGGTTTAGTAAAATCCTTTGCAGTTGTGGTGTTCTCAGGATAGACTTTTCTGTGAAACATTCGTAGAGCCTATATATCCAAATGAAAGAATCAAATTACAACATGATAGTTTGCTTTCAGAGTATATATTGAAGACATGCATGTTGGATTCATAGGTTCATAGATTATTTTGGTAGCTGAAAGTATTCTGCTAGATACCAAAACTTTTCAACTTGGAATGATATTTTAACTGAAGACTTTTAGTGTTGTTAGATGTGTTTAGTCTGACCCAAATTGCTTTGGCAATTTTCTTAAAGTCTTGTTTTACAGATTTTAATTCTTTAAGTTGCTTTGATTATCTTCAATGGCAAATTCTATAGATTCTTATTGAAAGAATTAACTGGCAATAATCATAAGTAATGGGAGATGAGGACAACCATGGGATTTGATGTTTAGTGCAGAAGATCAGGTAAAAACCTACCTTATGGAGCTTTTTATTTGTTGAAGCAGAGTCGGCATCATCCCTTGCAGTGTTACAGCTTTTTGAGGAAACTAGGACTTTTTTTAATATCTTTCTCATGATATGCATAGCAGACTTTTGTGTTTGCTTGATTTGTATCTCTGCCTTTTCTCTTGTCTCTATAGACTCTTGACATGTCTTTGTCCTACGAAATAGCTCGGCAAGTGATGCCCTCTCTTTCTTCACTTCTGTTGTCTCTGGAAATTCTAGTGATGACCCCAATAAATATCCTTGCAGTGGACACACAGCTTTGTTTGCATTGTCTTCAGCTTCAGATCCAACTACTTGCTTGTGACTGAGCGTGATAGTGCTTACTTGGCTGTTTCTTCCTGAAGATTCATAGAAAGTTTCTTCTTTTTCAGCCTCAAGAAATTTCTCAAGCTCATCACTTATGAGCTTCAGGTCAGTTTCCGTCACCTCTGCATCATTCATAGTTACGTCTTCAATAGGCATGGGAAATGTTGGCGTTGCTGGTCCATTGTTGACTGCTTCCATGCCAAAAGTTCCAATTGTAAGAAAGCCTTCAAAGAGCTCGGAGATGGCCGCAGGTGTTTCTTGTTTGGCCTCCCCTTGGACATCGAGCCCTGAATAAGATGTCATACTTTCTTGATGGTGTGGCTTTATGAAGCCGGGTTGATTCATGGAGCTAAAGCTTGGCATCATGTGGGAGTATTCATTATCATAAGTTGGCTGTGGTGTAAGACAATTACAAGGGTTTCCTGAAATAATTTTTCCAAAAGATGATCAGTAAGTTGGTGAAATTATTAATAAAGATGATCTAATACTTCCCATCACCTTTGTGCTCTTGAAAGAGTAATACCAAACATGGGAAAAGGAAAGTATAATAAGTTGAATTAAATGTAAATGAAAGATTTTATCTGGATCCGGTTAGTGAATGCATCCAACATGTTGAAAAGAGACGCAGATTTTCATGTACGTTATTATTCCTGATCTGGTTAAAATGCATAATCCAGTGTTTTGATTAGACTATGGTTCATATATATTAATGTGGCTCAGTAATATCATAATAGCATATATTATTTTAAATGAATAAATCTATGTGTACTATTATACACACCATACACACCATTTAGCAACACAGGAAAATGTAAATATTATCATAGAAATTTATATTTTTTTGTGCTACTAAATGGTGTGTACAATGGTATATCTAATATTATCGATTTAAAATATTTTTGTGCCATTGCAACTGTAGACAGTTACTGGTTAGTGAGACAATTAAGATGTTAGTGCCGAAGTTGTCACATGAAGTATTTTTGGGTGTTTTTTATTTTTACTTTTTATTTTTATTTAACCAGTTTGCCACCTTTTTCAAAGTTTGTTAATGAAATGTCACTCTTTTGAAACTAATTACCCAAATGTCATTTTTCCTATATTAATATAACCAATCATAATTGAAAAAGAAATAACAAATTAGTTGCCATCATGACAAAAAGGTAGCATTTGGGTAATTAGTTTCAAAAGGGTGGCACCTTAATAATAAGTTTCCGAAAAGAGAGTCTTGGGGACCAATATTAGGGAGACAATAGGGAGTCAATATCATATTTTTTTCTTTTCTCTTTTCCTTTTTACCACCTATTATTTTTCTAATTATACTTATCAGCTCCCTATTGGTTCTCTAACGTTTGTTCCCTAGCATTACTCTTCAGAAAAAGTGATTACACTGGTTTAAAAAAAAAAGGTTTTTTTTCTTGCATTCCTCAATGATCAACTACATCATAAGCTTCTGTTTCTTTCCCCTTTCAGTCTCACAGGGAAAGAGAAAAAAATAGTGGAAAATAGAAAATATGGACAGGTGAATACCAAGTGTGAAATCCTTGAAAGGATCAATACTATTCTGTCGAAGCTTTCGATGCACCCACTGGAATAACTGCAAAAAGAATAAAAATGATGATATGATAACGAAGCTGAAAGATTGAAGGAAATCTTCCATTCCAATTTAACATAGGTTAGTTAGACACATACCTTCATTTTGATATCTCTTTTGTTGATATGTGATGACCAAGGTTTTCATTACTGAGGTTATGCTGGTATATATAAGATTCCAACATGGAAAGGTACTTAGGATTGGTAGGGTATGATTGATAAAGTAAAAAGCTCAAACTACTACTCATTAATCTGACTCTCCCAGTAAGTTGTACTAAGTAGATACCAGAAGAGTCTCAGAGAGAAGTTTGCATAGAGAAAAACATATAGGTAGAAACAACAGTTTGGTTGAGTATTCATTTCAAAATCCAATCATGTGACCAAATTGTGGGGTGGAATGTCTACCATGTTGCCATTTGTCTATGTTTTTGACTCTGTACGATATTTCTTTAAGTGGATCACACACGTTAGCAAGTTGATAAATGATAACCCCCCATCGAAGCATGCTGGTTCTTAAATGCCAAACACTGTCAATTTCACATAACAGAACATTTACTAAAATTGTTTGAGCAAGAAGCCCCACTTCCACTGTGTAGAAAATAGTGAAGTACTATGTGTTCAGTGCATTGCTTCTAGATGCATCCAGTTACATTTTACAGAGGTTTGGATTATGAACTTCATTTGTCAGACAGTCAGTAATAAACATTAATCTAACCCACTTGATTTGGCCAAGTTGTCAATTCACTTGTCTGTCTTAGCAAATGTCAGGTTCAAATCTTATGAAATTTAGAAAAAAAGTTTTAACACTAAGCTAAAATTACATACAAGTGTAGCCGTGTAGGTATGAAAATCAATTATCTTATCTCTATAGAAGCCTGTATAATTTATCCTTACTTTTGTGTCCCATTACAATTATTAGAGGGTAAAGCTCTTTATGCTTGATAAGATTATGAAAACATTTGAGTAACAATTGTGTAGTTATGCTTACTTTACACCCCAAATGTTCAATTAGCTACTTATACTTGATGAGAAATACATCTGAATTTGACTAGAATGACAAGGGTAGCACACTTTCTAGTGGTAGTTGCTTAGATTTTGGATAATACTTAAAACATTATGGGAACAATCTGTCATGAGGTTTATTTATTATTATTCTTATTTAATTATTATAGGAGCCGCAAGCACTTGGATAGTGAATATTACACTGACTGAAGGATGGGGCCCCTTGGCTCAATTATTGTACTTTTGGTTTTTTGGAAATTTAATTTTCGCGTGCAAATAGTATAAAAATTAAAGAGTAAAGTATATTTTTTGTCTTTAAAATTTGTCAAAAATACTCCTAAGTTTTAATTTGATTTAATTTTGTCCTTAAATTTGCGAATTAACTTAATTTTACCCTGACCTATTTCACCATTAAACGTTGCAATAAAACGTGTGATGTGGTTCCCTGTGTTGTCAAAATCACTAAATTACCTTTTGTTTCTTTGTTCAATTACCAAAATAACCTTGGATACTAAACACCCTTCTCACCCATTTGAATGTCACACTCAGTAAATTAGTTTCATGACACTCTCTTCTAACATAGACAAGAAGAGGGCGATAAAGAGGAAAACTTTACAATAGAACAAGGAACCCTTTGAAATTGGTTCTTGAGACTGAACCGCGAGCTCGCCCTCTGAGTCGTTAGTCCCAGCAACTTGATTCATTCACAGAAACTCCTAATTTTTATAATGGCCAACGGGGGAGCTAGTGGTAGAAAGTTGCAATTGAAGGCGAGAGTGTGCAGTGGAGTTAGTTTGTTTGTGGTTGAAAGTGGTGAATGGAAGAGATTTGGGATTTTTAAGAAATAATTGGTTAATTAGAAAAGGGGATTTTGATTTAGGGTTTCGATGTTGTGCAATGTGTAGGGTAAGATTTGAATTTGATGGAGAAATTGATTGTTTTATTGGAGAGATGGCTTTAATGTTTTTGGGGCTATCTTTCTCTCTCGTCGTTTTTCTTATAAAGATTTGGTTTGTTGGCTGAGATTTGTGTAACGACACTGAATGAGTTGGGAACTTGGGATGCGTGATTGTAAAGTTGCTCCTGCCTATGCAAGAAATTTCCATAATTAGAACTTAAGAAGCCATGGTTTATGCTTTCTTTATTCTTTCACGGACAATGAAGAAAAGAAGAGGGAGATGAAGAAAAGGGAAAAAGGGATGCATTGCTCGCCTTTTGTATTTTTTGGAATTTTATTTTTTAAATTAGGAAAAATTACTAAATATACTCATAAAAATTGAATACGTTGACAAATCTACCCATAGAAAAAAAAAAATAAAGTTATACCTATGAAAATTAAGTTTTAGTTGACAAAATTATCCAAATTTTAAAAAATTACTTAAAATTTCTAAATTACCCTCTTTTGTAATACACTTATTTACAGTGAGGATCTAGAAATTTTTGACTGTGGAGGCACAAATAATATGATTAATAATTTAATTAGTCTAAAATTTAAGATATATTAGTCTAGTATTTAATAATTTAATTAGTACATTAATATTAAGTTTAAAGTATTTTTCATTTCAATATTTTGAAAATGCTGTTTAATGTGTTTATTATTAACACTAATCACCAAAAAAAATTAATAGTGTTATATCAGCCATTTTGTGAGAATAAAATTACTTTTTTATTGATTATTTTTTATATAATATAAAAATTATAACTTAATATTTCTATTATGTAATTATTTAAATATTTTTTGTCATTTAATTAAAAAATTGACACGCTATAATATATTTATGTTTATGGTAGAGTTTCTAACCGAAACAATTATTACGTATAAGGTGATAACTAAATAAAATAAAATAATAAAAATAAATAAATGATATATATTATCTTGATTAAATTTTAAGAAAAATTACTAAATGATATATTTGAGAAGTTAGGCTTAACTTTGGATATAATTGATGGATGGGATTATTATTATTATTATTTACTTTTTTTAATTGAAAATATTTGATTTTTAATTTTAAAAAATATGATTTCTTTCAAGATATTATAACAATGGGGGCATTATATACATCACATATATATTTATTATTGTTTTCCAAAAATTTAATGGGGCAATTGCCCCCACACTCATGTACATGGATCCGTCAATGCTTATCTAATTCTAAATTTACTCCCACCACCGTCGCCCCCAATTTCCATCCCCTCCATTGTCCAACCTGACCACCATTCTTCAATATGCATTGGTGGTTCCAAACCAAAACTCCTTGTCGCGATAAATCTGCTCATGAAAGTACTGTTATAAATAATCTTATGTGCGGGTATTTTAAGTTTTTAACTTTTACTATGGTTGTTATCTTGCCATGTTACTGACGACTTGCAAAGTTGCAAGTTGCAATGCATTCTTCTGATGGTGATACATGAATTTGTGCTGTCATGAGCGTGATGAATAATTCCTTTAGACATGCATGACATTGTACTTTTTGGTTTCATGACAGCCATGCAATTTAAACCTATGACTATGATCATATGCATTTTATTTAACAGTAACATTAGATAGTGATAATTTAAAGATATTTTATTTAAGAGAGCATTTTTAATTTTATGTATATGATTTCTGTAATTGTAGTTACACATTTATAATGTCTAATATTATGCATTTATTCCAATGAGAATTAATGAATGTAAATAAAATTCAAAATAAACAAATTATAACTACTTATGACTATCTAACAATAGTTACCAAATATTTTCTTTATTGAAATTGTTCACCTCTAGACTAATAGATTGGTTTCTAATAGATTTTACATTCTATTTAAATAATAATAAATAATAGATAAGTCAATATAGTATCTAATTTTAAACATATTATTTGATGTAAAAGGAAAGCGAAATATGTTTTCCTTTCGTTATCTGAATACACTAGAAACAGTAGGTTTGGAAATGGAGTTCTCTTTCATTGTCCGAATGCATTATAAATAGTAGGCTTGAAAATGAAGGAACAGGAAATCTGTGGTTTCTTTATATAAGCGAAATGATAAATAGTACCAGGAGGGATAGGTTTACACATGTAAATTTTTTTTTTCACATACACTCGTTAATAGCTATTATATATAAAATAATTTTGACACCAATCATGCTAGAGAGTCAATAAACTTTTGGCTAATAGTATCCAATGAGATATAAGCTTAATAAAATAAAAGAAATTCAATCCATAAATAGTATTTTAACTTTGTTGATTATATTGGTTATTAAAAGTGTTGATAACCAATATTTTTTCTTTTGCCACTATTAAAGTAATGGAATAACCTTTAATTTGAACTTTGGTAAATGATGATATAACAACAGATACATGAGTTATACTTTGTAAAATATGATATTATTCTTTTTAAAAAAATTTAGGTGATATTATTACAAAATAAATATTCAACCCAATCCTTTAAATTACTTTCAAAAGACCATGAGATTCCTGAAAAATTTAAAAAAAAAATATTCCAACTCTTGTCGACTTTTTATACTTGTGAGACTTTTCGCCCCTCACGGTGTAATAAAACAAGGGCTAGAAAATTTCACGGATTAAATAATAAACAAGGATTGTTTTAGTATTTTTCTTCAAGGATTTTCTTGTCTTTTGAACTGTTTTGAGATTTTTTTATGTTATTACACTATATTTATAAGAATCTAAGGGAGGTGATCAATAGAAATATAAAAAATCAAGTGATATTAAAGTGTGAAGGACTATATACCATTATCATGTCCCAATATTTTGTTCCTCCATTATATGGTAATAATTTATAGTTAATCAGATATGTCTCCTTAATTAACTATATAAAACTTTATAATCAATCAACTCATTCAATTCTAACCACCTTTGGCTCTAAGTGAAAGTGATGTTTAGATTGGTCTTGTACAAAATCCGATCAATTTGGAGCTGAATTATTAGAAAGCTGTATGTTCTAATTGTATTCTAAAATTGGTTTGCAAAAAAGTTTTGCTACTATTTGTTCTAAAGTCATTAGTTACCAACAATAACAATAACTAAACTTCATTTTACTTGATGGGATTAACTATATAGATTAAACAATGCTATTATATGTTCTAAAATGTATATGTATCCATGAATTTCTTTTTTTAAAAAATTTTATCTTTTAGTTTTTAATGCTTATATATATATATATATACACACAGAGTAATGATGCTACAATCCAAGCATTTAGTCCAACTAATTCCAACCTTTCACACTCTCACCCGGCGCGGGCATTATATGCTCAACACTCACTCTACCAAATTTCAAAACAGCGAAAACATGCGCCCAGTTTCTCTGCCTCCTCCTCCTCCTCCTCTTCTTTCTCATTCTTCTTTCTACTACTGTGTCGTCATCGTTGCTGCCTCCACGATCTTCGTAATCTTCTTCTTCCTCTTCCATTTTCTCTTCTTTCTCCTCCTTCTCATCCTCCTCCTCATCCTCCTCCGTTGTTACCTTATTTTTGTTGTTGTTGTTGTTGTTGCTGCTGATGATGAAAAACTGAATCGAGATTTTCACGAAAACAGAAACAGATTTTCATGAAAAACAGAAACGAATTTTCATATAAAACAGAAAAAAATTTTCATATAAAAAATGAATTGGATTTTTCACGAAAATAGAAACGAATTTTCATGAAAAGCATAAACGAATTTTCATATAAAACAGAAACATATTTTCATATAAAAACTGAATTGGATTTTCACGAAAACAGAAACGAATTTTGAAAAACAAAACGAATTTTCATGAAAAAAACAAACATATTTTCATATAAAATAGAAACGAATTTTCATATAAAACTGAATTGAATTTTCACAAAAGCAAAAACAGATTTTAATTTCATGAAAAATAGAAACGGATTTACATGCAATACAAAAACAGATTAAAATGCAAAATCAAACTTCAAAAACTTAATCCAAAAACTCAATTGATACAAAAATTGATTCAACAACAATAACAGAGCATGATTCACATTCTATACGAACGAAAAACACGATCTGATCGCTTTTTTCTGTGTTATATTTCTTTTTCTTCATATTCTTCTCCACTTTCAATGTTGTTATTATTCTTCTCTTCCTCATTGTCGGCAGTCGTCGTAATCATCGCCACTGTCATCATCGTTATTGCTGTTGTTGCTGCTATCGTGGTCATCATCATCGCCATTGTCATCATTGTTCTCCTCTTCTTCTTAACGTGTCGAAGTGAAGAAAAAAAACTTTAGTAATAAAAGAGGAAAAACACGTGCTTGTATAAAAGAAGTTTAGTTGGACTTAATTGGCAAAATCATTTAGTTATATATATATATACAAAGGACAATCTTATAATGGATTTGCAATGAAGCATTAATGAACGTAAGTCAACACTCACACCAGTATAACTAAATTCCTCCTCATCCAATTAGGGATGGACCCAAGTGCAATGGTGAGGGGACACTTGCCCCACTCATTTTATAAAAATTTCCAAGAAAAATTATAATAATAAATATGTCCCCACTTAAAAAATTAGTTGCCCCGATTTATTTTATTTATATCATCTCTTGATTTTTTATATTTTTATTTTAAATATTTTATATAATTTTTGCTATTATATTCTCTCTTCAAACCTTTTTATATTGAAATTAATGTCAAATAAATAATAAGATTTCAAATCTTTTATGTCTTACTCTACTCTTACACTTTTATTAGTCAATAAATGATACTCAATAATTCCGTTTTCCTATAATTTCGTTTAATCAAATATAATGGTTCAAAAGTTACATTATTATTCAAATTTAGTCTCCCACCTTCTCTTCCCTAATTCTCCATCGATATATATATATTTATAATTATAAATTTTTATTCAAGTATTCAACGAACAATTCAGGTATTAATATATTTTTTATTCTCTATTATTTCATATATTTTATTTAATTTTTAATTTAGTAATTTTTATTATTTGTGATATTCATTGTTCGTATATATGATTATATATTTTTTTTGTTAGGCTAATATAGTTTAAATACATAAAATTATTTATATTTCATTTATATATATTTTGCCCCGCAACATAAATTTTCTAGATCCGTCACTGCATCTAATGATCGTAACTTTGTTATAATTGGTTATAACTATTCCAAAACGACTACGTTTATGTTATAACTCAAAAATGTATTTTTTCATTATAACAATTTATAACTTGATAACTGAAGACTCGAATAAGATTACATTCTCCGTAACAATTTTCTATTAATAAGGTAACCTCTAATCAAGTAATAAAGGTAGATAAAAAATAATGCAAGTTTAATTATCTTAGAATCGGTGATTGACTACTCCATGTTCTTGTTGAAGTATATACCTACTCTGCAGAAAAAAAAAAAGAGACAAACCCAATTCCCTCCAACGTGAACTATATAACTTGGACGATTATTGACGCAGGAACAAATATAATATATACAATGCGGCAATGCCTCCAAAATTGTGTGTGTGTGTGTGTTTTTTTTTTCTTTTTTATAAGTATCTTAACTAAGAATAATACTCACAACACATTAGCAAATACCTAAAAGAAAAGATGAGCAAATACTAAAGCTTATCTAGTAGTTATGTATCCAGCTGCATTTGTTTGTCATATGCTTACCTGCTCCTTGGGATTTGGGAATATAAAAGAGTAATTGCTTAATTAGCTTCGATCGATCTCATTTAGCATTTCATGCTTGAAAGTTTTCATAGCATAGCCAAGTTGTTGAAACTTGATCGGTATTTCTCTATGTTCTTTGCAAGTGGACCAATAACTACACCATGCAAAGTGTTCCCAATCGGGTCTAGTAGCCCCACATTACTACATTGGAAGAACGTTTAAGTATATTTTTTGTTCATATATTTTCAAAAAATTCAAAAATATCACTAATATATGGTTTTTTTTTTTTTTTTTTATAAGTTTCAATTTTATACTTATCTTTAAATTTCTTTATCAACTTTTGGTCATCATGTTTTTTTGTTCTTTCAACTTTACCCTTGTCTTCGTACCATCATCATCTTGATCATGATCATCATCACACTATTTTCTCTCTCTATCTCCCCCCTTCTAACCCTCAACCCTACCCGACCCAAATGACAGTTTAAAACTCTAATTTCTTTTTATAATATTAGTGGTCAAATTAATCTTTAAAAAATGGATCGATCATCAAATTCATCCATAAAAAATTATATCAATCAAATTAATCTCTAAAAAAAATTAAAAATGAATCATATTTGTCTTTTTGTTACTCTATTAATAATTTTTATTAACGATTATACATATATAATATTAAATGATATATCATCACCTTAAAAACGATACTATATTTATTTATGTGAGTTGCCTGGATGAAAATAACGTGATTTTGTGTGATTACGATAAATGCAAAGTTGAAGAGTTATACTCATTATTCAAGTAAAAGGATGTCATTTTTGCCCAAACAACCCTTATAATCATGATGACATGTCAATTAACATTTTATGTGACCTATCGATAACAAAAACTTTTAATGAAATGATAGAAGAAAAAATATGATTAATTTTTTAATTTTTCACAGGCTAGTTTGATTGATAAAATTTTTCAGACGAACACCTTGTAATTTTTTGGTAAAGACGTGCTAGCTAGATTGTTTAGTTTGAAAAAACTTGAAGTAGGCTTTCATTTTTATACAGAATATTGTAGTTCCGTTTAAAGAGGTAGTTAGAATTATAATTGATGATAAAACAAGAGCTTTCATTACCTGGACTAGTTTTGCTTTCTTTTACCGGGTGTTTATTCCATACTTTCATTATTCAATACTACAAAAAATAAGTAAATAAATAATAGTTTTGCTATATGTTGTGTAAAATTGAGTAATTCTTATTCAATCTAATAACTGTTTTTATAAGGCAAGAAATCAAGGTCGATTTTCTAGAAGTTACTGCTAAACAAGATTTAGGTTTTATTGCTAGTTTTTTTTTTTCCCCTAAATTTATTTCTAACGGTGGTCTTGTGTCATTTTGATGAGTATATGCACACACAGGTGTAATATATAAGAGAATGCAAGTATGATGATGCCTTAATATATTGCATTTAACATACTTTTCTTATCTCGGCCTACGTTTATATAGCCATTCCAACTTTGGAAAGATTAAAAGGGTTGTTGGACTTGCAATAACCAACATAAAATTGTGTTCCATTTTTGTATGGCTCAACACATAATGATGTTTGTGGATTCATATAGAGTTTTAGTAAATTTAATGATGATCAACATAAAATTTTATAGCATTTTAATACATGGACATGTTTTTTATCCATATAACTAATCCCTCCTAGTGGAGAAAGACTTTGTCAAATGTCAAGTAGTAAGTTAGGTAAGATACTTTACTTAAGTCATTGTTTCCACATTTTTAATTGGGATTTCCTTTTCTGGATAATATAGTTTACAATAAAATAAATGAAACCAAACTAACTAATACATGATTTGGGGGGATATTCATGGGACCTGTTTCAAGAGCAATATCTACGAGGATTAGAGAATATCTTATAATGGTTAAATAATTAATTGTGAAAAGATGTATATATCAAGAGTTGGTTAAGATACTAATTATAGGCAACTTAACTAATTATTCTAACCTAACCCTAAAAGTATCTCAAGAGATCTATTAATAAGTACGTACTTATGAAATCTATTCTTATCCCATTTAAGAAAAGATTTGTTGGCATCACGCGACAACAAAAGACTGTTTCTACAAGGGAATGGGTTCACCTAGTTATTTTCCCCAATAATAATATTCCTGAAATTCTGACATATGTGCATTGCCCTGATTCATGTGATAGCCCAACCAAAAATTATGCAACTTGACATTATGATTTCGTGTCAAAGCGAAAGGGTATCTTCTTTTTAAGCAAAATTCCGGGTAGAGTTAGAACAAGCGATTTGCCACTTTTGGAGGGCTCACGAGTAAGTACAAAGCCAAGTCATGGCAATTTTTCCTGTTAACTGAATTAAGACAAGCACTAAGGTCATTACTTCTTAGAGTTATGGGCCTGTGAATGGAGCAGGTGAGGACCCATATCATCAATGTCATTGATAGATAATGACCACGTGAACTAATTTGGGACGGTTTATTTGTGCGTTTAAAATAGGGTAATAGTTCGAATCTTGCTTTGTATCGCCAACGGTAAACTTTTAAATAGAGTTGTGATCCATATACAAGGATTAATTTTTAGTATTGTTAAGTAGAATTGTCAAATGGGCGGGCTAGCCAGTTTAGCTTGATTTTATATGTGCTAAAATTTTTTTTGTCCGGCCCAATTATGGCCAATCCGACGGATAAAGGGACTAGCCCGTTTAATTAATTAATTAATTATTTTTTAAAAATTAAATAAAAATTTTAATCTTTAACTTTAAAAAATTATTTTTTGACAAAAAATACTTTTTTCTAGCAAAAAAATTTTAGAAAAAATAAAGCCTTTTAGTTGATGGATCGGATTTACGGGTCGAATAAGATAAAATATAAAAAATGCTATTTTTAAAAAAAAAAAAAAAATTAAATAAACGGGCCAGCCCGTTTAAGCTCGAATTTTTCCAGTTAAACATGCTAGCCCTTTTAAGCTCGGATTTTAAACGGTCCGAGCTCAAAGATAAAAGTTCATCCGTTTAGATGGATAAATGAACTGGCTCGACGAATTTGACCCATTTTGACGGCCCTAATGTTAAGTCAAGAGATACTGTAAGAAAAAAAAATAAAATAAAATAGTGACTATGTGAATTCCACCTGACTTGTGGAGAAATCCATATTTATTTGGGCGTTATTATTCATTGGCAAATTGGTTTAAATCCCATCAATATGATCGGCTTAATAACTATGAATTAAATTCTAAAACATTACAAAATAAAAGTTCATTTTAAGTAATTATATTGTGCCCTTTTAGGGTTATTATTGTGCTCTGCTAGAGTTTTGGGAGAAATTCTAATTTTCACACATTTTGTGATCTTGTGATCATTCCTCAACTTTGCTGAAATGGCCAATCCTACTATGCAACCTGAGAGGATCTCTGTCTCTCATGATGAAGAAGAGGATTCTGTCATTGTTTTGGATCAATCTGATATTAGTGTAGGCGTTGAAAGGTGCTCTAAAAGTCTCATTGGTAGATTACTGGCAGATCGATCCTTCTCTGCAGGTACAGTTGAAGCAGCCTTGGGAACAATTTGGAGGCATCCTGATGGTTTTAAGGTTGTTGAACATGGAGGTAACATCTTTCAATTCTTCTTCAACGAGAAAAGAGATGTGATCAGAATTGAGAGAGGAGCCCCTTGGCTTTTCAAGAATTACATTCTAAATCTTCAAAGGTGGAAAGAGAACATACCTATTGAAGATATCAGCTTCATTCACTTTCCTTTGTGGATTCTATTGTGGGGTTTGCTAGAACACTTCAAAACAAATGAATTGGGACATAAGCTCGGATCTTTTCTTGGTGAGGTCCTGGAAGCTGACATTTTCTCTGTTAAGGTAAAGGAACACAACATTGTCAAGGTTAAAATTAACCTAAATATTAGGAAACCTCTTCGGCGTTTTCTTAAAGTTTTAGGACCTGATCAAAAGGTTCTTGAAGTAGCAATCAGATATGAGAGGATTGGCAATTTTTGTCATTCTTGTGGGTATATTGGACATGAAGTCCGAAACTGCAGTATTCAAATTGATGATTCAATCAAGGGAGAGGTTCATGAGGAGAAATGGGGGATTGGCTCCGCTCTGATCAGGGTGGCCGAAGACAAACTATGCTAAAAGAAATTCTCAACCCTAATAGTGTTTCAATTGATTCTTCTCAACAGCTAATTGGTAAGAAACCTATTCCAGTGAACTTGCTTACAGATCTTGCTGGACTTTCAATACACTCAACAGGTCATGCTAATAGAGAGGTGAAGGAGATTACCAGTGAGCACATACCACAAAATCCTTCTCTGAACAAGCCTTCTGATCCATCTTTGGCTTTGAAAGACACCTCTGTCCTGGGAGAGAAAGGTGGACATGCTCTGGACAATGCTCAATTTACTTTTCAGGCATCTGAATCTTGCTCACAAAGCTCCTCGAAGAAGATGTCTCTGAAACAAAAAGTAAGAAAAAAGTTTATCAGTATTACAGGTGTCAAACGTAATGCTCAGGAGAATAAAGAAGTTCAAGACTAGAAACGTAGATGCTCAACTATTGCTACCAACACTGAAGAGGGAGAGGGTGCCACCCCAGAATGGGCACCCAATGCTCAATGAATACGATGATGTGGAACTGTCGGGGTATGGGGAATCCCCTGATGGTTCAAAACATCCAAGAGATCTGTAGATCTCATTCTCCCGAAGTAATGTTCTTATGTGAAACCAAGGATACTACTTCGACGGTGACATCACAATGTCTCGAATTTGGATTCACACACTCCTACTGTGTCAACCCTAAAGGTCCTTCTGGTGGTTTGGTTCTGGCTTGGAAAGAGAACTCTGGGATTACTATTTTAAACTCTGATGACTACTATATTCTCTTTACTTGGTCTGATCCTCTCACTCGAAGTTTGTGGAAAATTGTTGTTGTTTATTTGGATAGTGCTGAAAGTAAAAGAGTTGAGCAATTCAATAATATCCTCTCTCTTCAAGAGCCATCTGATGATCTATTCCTAGTAATTGGAGACTTCAACTCTATTATTGCTCAACATGAAAAAGATGGTGGCAGGCCGAAAGCTTCTTCCACTATTGAGATTTTTCAGAGTTTTATTAATAGAGGTAATTTTGTTGATATGGGCTACCAATGATCTAAATTCACATGGTGTAATCGGCAATTTAATGCTAATCTTATCAGAGAAAGGCTAGATCGTTGTTTGGTTAGTACATATTTTCGTTTGACCTATCCAAGAGCCAAGATTACTCATCTTGATGATATGGGATCGGATCATAGACGCCTCCTCCTATATTCTGATTCTCATAATGTGAAACCGAAGAGAAGATTCCGTTTCCAAGAACGTTGGTGTGATAATGATAACATTCGTAATCTTATTATTCAGGCGTGGCAACTTCCTGTGCAACGATCAGCAATGTATAGATTCTTCTCTAAACTAAAGAATTGTTGGCATTCTTTGGTTTCTTGGCAACGAACTGGAGTGGGTAATTCTCATAATGCTATCCTAAAACTTAGAGAGGAATTGATTGCGAAAAAGGATAAGGGTTCAGGGGCTGATCAAGGTACAATTCCGAGAAAAGAAGAAGAGTTATCTGAGGCTTATTTGAATGAGGAGCGGTTTTGGTGTGAGAAATCCAGAGTTAACTGGCTTCGGCATAGTGATAAGAATACTAAGTTTTTCCACGCTTCCTTTCAGAATCGAGTTAGAAAGAATTCTATCTATAAACTAGTGGATGATTTGAGTGTCACTCATACTTCTACTGATGCTATTGGCCAAACTGCAGTTTCATATTTTGAGCAACTCTTTACTACCTCAAACCCCAATTCAGCAACTAATATCATCCAAGACATGCATATGAAGATTGATGCAGAAACCAATGTTCGTCTCACAAGAGGGGTCACTGAAGAAGAGATTAAGAAGGTTGTTTTCTCTATTAATCCATTCTCTGCCCCGGGTGATGATGGTTTTACAGCTAAGTTCTACCATTATTATTGGGAAATTATAAAGAGAGACTTAATCTCTGCAGTCACTAGTTTCTTTGCAGGTGGCAACATGCTCAGGGCTTTCAATCATACACAAATCTGTTTGATACCCAAAATAAATAATGCAGAATCATTGAATGCAATCAGGCCTATCAGTCTTAGCTCAGTCGTTATAAGATTCTCTCTAAGATTATGGTTCATCGGCTACGGGGTATTCTGGATAACATTATTAGTGATAATCAGAGCGCATTCATTAAAGGGCAGCTTATCAGTGACAACATTCTTATAGCCCATGAGCTTATGCATCAGTTAAAGCATAAGAGGCAGGGATCACAGGATATAGCCTTAAAACTCGATATGAGTAAGGCATACGACAAAGTTGAATGGAATTTCATTTGGGAGGTTATGAGGAAATTTGGCTTCTGTCACCTTTGGATAAAATGGATGCAACAATGTTTCACCACAGTGTCTTATTCGGTGCTACTGAATGGCAAATCCTTTGGTTATTTCACTCCCTCTCGAGGCCTGAGACAAGGAGATCCTCTCTCACCTTTCATGTTCCTAATCTGTCCTACTATCTTTCATCTCATATTCGCTGATGATTCGATTCTTTTATGTAAAGCTAACACAGCTGAATGCCTAAATTTTCTTGGAATTCTGCATACTTATAGTGAGCTAAGCGGCCAAACTCTTAATCTCTCCAAATCCTCACTATATTTCAGTAAGAACACCACTCCTCTTACTAGAAACTCTATATCTCAGCTGCTTAATATCCTTCATATTGGTGGCCAAAATAAGTACTTAGGCCTCCCTGCTGTAATTCACAGGTCCAAAAAGCAAACTTTCAATTATGTGAAGGATAAGGTAAATAAAAAGCTACAATTATGGAAGAGATCCTTATTGTCTACTAGTGGTCGAGAGGTTCTACTCAAAGCTATGGCTACTACAATCCCTCTATATACCTTCTCCTATTTTAAATTGCCTGATTCTCTTATAGAGGAAATCCAGAAGCAGATGATGAATTTCTGGTGGGGGCAACGTCACAATGAAATAAAGTTACATTGGGTCAGCTGGGACATTATCTGCAGAGATAAAATGCAAGGGGGGCTTGGATTCAAGGACCTTAAGGCTTTTAATTTGGTTATGTTGGCCAAGCAAGCCTGGAAGATTATATCTAAACCTAACTCTCTAATCAGTAAGATTTTCAAAGGCAGATATTTCCACCAGTCTGATTTTGATGAGAGCCCCCCTTGGTAACAACCATTCATGGGCATGGAGGAGTTTGTTAGAGAGCAGAAAAGTGTTAGAAAAGGGTTTGTTATGGAAGGTCCGTTCTGGTACTCAGATTCACATATTTGAGGACCCTTGGCTTCGAAATTACAGACCCATTTCTCTATTCAGGCAACGAATTCAAGATAGTGATCCCATATGGGTCAATCAACTCATGAACACTCACAGGCAATGGAATACAGAATACATCAGGCAGTTATTTCCAACAGACATTGCCAATGCTATACTAAAAACGCAAATTGAGAGTAATGGTAGTGATTTACTGACATGGGCTCTAGGTAAAATAGATGGCTACACAGTTACTTCGGGATATCAGATCACCTTCTCCTTCTTCCACCCTCCTATTGAGCAATTTCCTCTTCAGTGCCAACAGAAGAAGATCTGGTTCACCCTTTGGGAGCTCCGATGGCCACCGAAGTTGAAAATCTTTTTATGGAAAGCCATTCACAACGGCATTCCAGTCCGCCAGAGACTCAGAAGTCGTATTCCTTCAGTTGTGGATGAGTGCCCTAGATGTGGGTCTTTGGGGGAATCGATCCTTCACTGCTTGAATTGATGTTCTTTCGCTGTGGAGGTTTGAAGTCAATCGGAACTTAGTGATATTGCAGACCCTAATGATTATTCTTTGTTATGGAAATAGTGGTTTAATGTGATGGAGAAACTTCGGCAGCATCCTCAATGGCGGAAGCGAAGCAGGACCTTCACTGCAATTCTTTGGAAATTATGGCTGGACAAATATCTTCGTGTCTTTGAAGGAGTGGTAAATTCTGCAGCATCTACTTTGTCAGCGGCGATGGAGCTTATAAGGGAGTTCTACCTTCACCACCCACCTTGAGATCCCTCATCTTCTTTCTCCTTTCTCTCTCTGTTAAGTTGTTTCTTTTGAGATGAATTAATGTTTTAGTGGAGATCCCACCTTCTTTGTTTTCTTTCTGGTTGTCCTAGTTGGACCCACATCTTATGTATTCATTTTATTACACTGATGAAATAAATTACAACTACCTTTGATAAAAAAAAATCTAAAACATTGCGTATTAGATTAAACGAAATATTTGAGAGATAATAAAAATCCATTTAAAATCATTCAAACTTTAATTTTCTTAATTGATAGATGATCCTTCATTGTATTTTTTTGTGACAATCCTTCATTGTATTGAAATAAATAAATAATTTTAGATGTTGAAAAAAACAAAAGGTAAAGAAATTACATGAAGAAAGACAGAAGAATTGGAATATAAAACACTACTTACCAAGTCTTAAGCTAGAAAGTAGAAACAACGATATATTATAAATAAAATAAAAAAATAACTAATTCTTTAAGTATTAAGGTAAATTTATTTATTTATAGATAAATTCTCAAAATATATGAAGACATCAAAATAATGTATAAATACTTTGTCAATTATATGAATTGTACTTTTAAGATTTTACTTTTAGAAAAAATAACCCCATGAATCATATTTAACATAAAATTTTTTAAATTAACTCACCGAATTCAACTGGAGGTGCTACTTTATGACTGTGATATGCATTATATATTATAGGATCACTGCAAAGATAATTGCATTGTAAAAAGGTTAGATGAATAATTTAAGTTGAGCATGAACAATTATAATATAACAAAAGAGAGAATAATAGTATGGCTAAACAATAAGAAGAAGAAAACAATTATTAGGAAAAATAACAAATTGAAAGAGTAATAACAAAAAAAAACCTTTGATTCTAAAATTTAAACACTATATATATAACATTTTTAAATATGAGAAAGAATTATGTTAATTATGAAAAAAGATATGAAATAGAATAAGGCAATAAACCTTGATTCACATTTAAATTAAAATAAATTATTTTCCTTAAATAATATCCGCTAATTAATTGATTGACGCTAAATTTTAATTTTCAATTAATATAATTAAAATTGATTTATGTCTACAATTAATTTATTTAATTTGAATTACTTACCTAAAATATTTAATGGAAGAGAGACGCAATTAATGTTGGCATCAGAATGCGCCACGTCAGTATTTTTGGCACCAGAAACGTTTGTGTTGTAGTATAATATAATGATTAATATGGATATTATAAAAAAATTATAGATGTCATCTTAAAATAAATAAGAAACAGTTTGATTGTCATAGTTAGTTAGGAAGTCATAAGTAGTAATAACTTATCTAATTTTTAATTTTAGCATTTGTTTGAATTTATTAATTATCGCTAAAACAAATACAACGTATAAATATACAATTACATAGTTTATATACATTAAGTTATAAATGTTAAGGTGCCTTTTAGGTTGTAACTGTGCTCTACTAGAATTTTGAGAGTAATCCTAGTTTTCACAAAACATTGTGATCTCTTGATCATTTCTCTACATTGCATTATGGATGGCAACCTCTGCTATTCAACTAGTAAGGAATTTCGCTTCTCATAATGAGGTGGAGGAATCTGTTGTCTTTCTTGACCACTCTGATATAAGGGTTGGTGCAGAAGTCCCATTGGAGCAGGAAAATCTAAAGCATTATTAAACCCACTAAGGCAAACCACTGAAATAACTTCTCCAATTTTGAAGATATATTAAAAGTAACAAAAGCAATTTTTGAATAAACACAACAGACACAAATGTCAATGTTAGCTAAAACTGATAGAAATTTTAGGATGATAAAGATAATTCAGTTTATTAAAATGCCATGCCTTAATCTGCTCTGGTGTAAGAAAAAAAAATCTTCCCTTTTAAATAGGCTTGGCAAGCTCTCACAAAATGCTAATTTTATGAAAACAAACATTAAATACATGCTTATAACATATAAGCACGACTTATAACTTAAACTTGTCAGAAAGTTTGTATTTTATGATGAGAATAATAATGAAAAATTACTAATAATAAAAAGATATAGTACTTCCATTAATTAACGAAATACATAATAAAATTATCATACTCATTAATTAACTCATTTTCTCTGATGTTGTTAATTAATTAATGATATTGTGTTTCTTTTCTTTTTTTTATCAAACATGAAGTTTGTCATACAATTGAGCAAAATTGGTGCAATAAATGAACAAACTTTGTACTATTTACACCTTTGCATAATTGTATCAAGAATAGATGGTTTTGATGAAATTCATCCTATATTTGGGTGAATTTGGTGCAAATGAAAAAAAGAATAGTGGTAATTAAAGATTTTTTTATTTGTCTATAGAATTCATTTTTTAATACCAACAGTATAATTTGTGTGGTAAAGGTAATTCAGTACATTGAAACTTAGGACGAAACATACTCTGGTGTAAAAAACAAAAGTTTATCATCATCAATAATCAATAATAAATGTAATAATGTTTGGCATCCGAGAAAGACAATTAGTGCAGTTTAATACCAACTTTTCAGATAGGCTTGGCAAGCTCTCACAAAACTCCTAATTATGAAAACAAACATTCAATATATACTTATAACATATAAGTATACACTACAACTTAAGCTTGTTAGCAGGATGAATCAAAAGGCTTCCATTATTTACATGGTTAAATACTATTTTCCTTGTATTATTTAGTCTTAGTTGATTTTGGATCCAAACGACAAACATGCGACAAAGAGAACACAAAGGAGGCCATGAGTAGGTAAGAATGGAAGAGTAAATGGAATGTAAGTAACCTTAGAGACCACAAGTTGGCGGAAATATTGCAAAATGAGCGAGCAAGGGAGTTTAAAACCTCAAAAGCAATGAAAGCAAAAAACAATGCATCAACATGAAAAAGGCTTATCAAATAAAGGATTTTCAGATCTCTTGTTGCTGGAGTATAACCCAACTTTCGCATATATATCTCCTAGTTGTAGAACAAAATTTATGTTCAATTTGCGGAGATGTGTTTGGACTAAAGTTAGGAAGCAAATTTTGTTCAAAATGTTCACAAGGTAGGCAGGAAGATAGAACTTTTTTACAATCTATACTCCTAAATTCTTTAGCACCAATAGCATGGTTGATTTTAGCCATAACATAACCATTAGAAAATAGCCATATATAACCATAACTTTCCATATTTGAGTTTTTTTAATGCATTCATCAATTAGAATGTTGTTCTCCCTTGATGCGCCTAGTATTGCACAATATGGATGGATAAATGTATTGATGGCATTTATCTCATTTTGTATTTACCGTTCTTAGCTTTCCTATATAATTCATTTAACTTTCATATTGCTTTAATGTCATTTTTTTTATAGTGTTCATTATGCGATGATGATGATAATAATAATAATAATAATAATAATAATTATAATTATGACCTAGTTTTGAATTTTCTTAAAACAGAGATGATAATAGTAATAATAAATTATATGCATTGAAAGAAAAATTTAAATAAATATATAATTTTTGGACCATATTTAAATAACATCCAAAAAACTTTGTTAATAACATCCATAATTTTATATATATATAACATCCAAATTTCAAAATAATAAATTGCAACATCATAATGGATAGATGTTCTCTTTTAAGTCTTTCAAAATTAATTTCATATTTTTTTAAAAAAATGATATTGTCTACTTATGGATTATAATCTTATTAATAGAGTATATTCATGATTTTCTTTCACGTTTTATTTTTTATTTATCATATTTAATTTTTATTGATTTTCTTTTATAATATCTATAACTTTTTATGTATAACATCTATCTATAATTACACACTTATTACATCTAATATAACATTCATGAGTTAACATTAAAAAATTCAAAAATAAAAAATATCTTTGAAAATTAAAAAAAATGTCCATTAAATATGTTATGAAAATATATTTTAATACAAATTATTATCTATTTAAATAACATCAATTATAGTCACCAAAAAATTAACATCAATTATATCGAATATATAACATCCTTGAATAAAACATTTATTTTTGGATATAATTAGATCTTATTATATTTGATTTTAATAATAAAACACTTAAAAAAAAAGAAAGAAGTGTGAAAACTAAAAAAAGAGAAGCAATGCAACGAACACATCACATATAATAAAAGGCATATTTATAGAAAGAATAATATTAGACGGAAAAATAGGAATTTTTTGGATGTAGCTTTTAATGAAATTAATTAAACGAGGAATAAACCTTTAAAAGAATAAAAAGTTACAAATATGTTAATGTGATGGTGCAACACGCGCTTTACTATGAGTAGTGTTACTTAACTATGGTTTTTAATATTGAATAGCTTATGGTTACATAATGTGACCGTTAACGAAATATATAATAAATTTATCACGCTCATTGAATAATCCACTTTTTTAATGTTATTAATTTATTAATGTTGTTGTATTTTATTTTTGACAAAAACATGAAATTCGCCATACAATTGGATGGACTTGGTGTAATAATTGGGCGAACTTGGTGCAATTAGTATGGATCAACCTTTCTTAGTAAGTGGAACATAAATGTGTTTGCATTTGAAATGCTTTGGATCAACCCACCAAAAACCAGTTCTCCAATTTTTGTTGATTTTGGAACCCCTTTGAGTCGGAAAAATAACACATTGTTTATAAGATTTTGTTCCATCATCTTGTATTTATGGATTAAAACAATGAACTATGAATTTTTGACACGTATTTAATTTAATCCAACATGTGAACTAGATAAAGATACAAAAACAAGAAAATGGTAGAAATAATTACCATACTAGAATAGTTTTCTTGATAAGATCTCTTGAAATCCAAGGTCAAGTACATCATCATACGTCTCTACAACAAAGGTATAATTTTCATTTATAGTAGTTTCAATGAAATCTTGTACATTATAATGTTACACATGTAAATTTGCTATGTTGGGATAGAATTTCATTTATATAGTTATTCATTTGATTCTTAACAGCATCCCCAACTTTAATGCTATTTTGACCGGAGAAACTAGATATTGATCCATCCCAATAGGATATATTACATACATGATGTTCCTGATTAAGAAGTTGACAGCAATAATAAATTTTATTAAATCATATGTATAAACTATAATCTAATGTTTTCATCCATCAAAATAAAACAGAGGAAACATGAAAAATTCAAAGATAGCATTATGGGTAGACCAAACCACATTAAAAAGAACATTAGTCACTAGGATAAAATTTGACAGGGTTGAAAAAGCACAAAAAGTAAAGTGCTGAAGTCAATTTCACTCTCTCCAAGATACGAAGAATCAAAGTGATCCTTTAAAGCAAGGTAATGCATCTTCACTATCTAACCCAACTTCATAATTATCATGTGCATCTATTAATGGCCTTGCAGACATCAAGCATTCTCTTGTCTCTTTAGCTACATTAATAATTTAAAGATAAGGACACCTCTTAGTTTAGATCCACTCTCAAAAATCCAAATGACAAAGAAAGAAGGACTGGAAATCAGAGCATAGAGAGAGAACTTCCTTATTTGTACTAAACTAAACTAATTCCGCGCCTTGCACGGAATGTTGAATTGATATAGATATCTATTTCAAATTTTTTTTATAATTTTAATTTTATACACAAAAATACTAAAGGTTAGTAATATGTTTGTTGTGTCTTTTTTTTATATGGATCTTGTACAAAATCCAAATTAAAAGAAATTACATTCTTTTTTTTTTAACTAAAAAAAATTAAAGTTGACAAATATTTTGCAAATACTATATAATAATGTTTTCAGGTCACATTAAAATTTGGAGTTCACTTTAAAGAACTTATCAATATCAGTTTTTATTTAATAATTAGTTTTTATTATGCATTTGTTAATTCTAATTTTTAAGAAATTCCAGCATGTATTCTTAAACATATAGTACTAATTTTTCATCTTAATGGTCTATGTAACAATTTTAACTTGATTCACGTTATAATAGAAAATTACTCTTCACATCTTTCTCTCCCATCTTTTTCAGCCATGATGGCGAGCCACCACCTCCTCATTCTTCTTTTTCTTTCCCATCAATGGCACTCCTTCCGTGTCACTCTCATCGAGTCACCACTCTTACTATAGTCTCCCTTTTAGGGGTGTGATGAGGCTTCCGCCCGAGGTGTCTCAACAAGGTTAATCCGGGATTCCCTTATCTTTTGAAAATAAGTTTTGATATCGTTGTAGGGGAATCCGAATAGATTGTGTCGCGAGCAAGGACGAGGCTCGTCAAAAGATGAGTTGTCACAAGAGCTTGCAACCAGTTCAAAAATATCACGTATGAGACTCAGGTCGTTCTCCCAACGAGTTAACGCAAGGGACGATTTTGGTTGTGAGAAAAATAGGGGTTGCAATTATGTGTGTGAGTGAATGGAAATTAAAAGAGAGATATAGAAAGAAACTGATAAAAAAAATGTGCTAACCCATGGATCAAGATATCATGTGTCCCCATGAACACTACTAATCCCAATTATAGATGGTTGTCACGTAACCCGCGGAGCCAGACTCTCCCAAACGGTAAAGTGGGTAGATCAACACCATTCCATAAGTCCCAGGCTTCTCATATTTTAGTGGAACGGTCCTAGGTCTTTGGGACATGGATAAATCCTTCATGTTCACCTCATTAAGGACTCACTCTCACTAGCGAAAGCCTGTCGTTTATAGAATGGTATCAACCCAAGGATTAACCCATCTTTTCCTTAGGGATTAGTGGCTATGTTCATTCACATCTCAACCCATGACCATAGCACAAGATCACTACTCCATAATTAAAGCAAACAAAACATCAAACACTTGATATGCAAGAAATAAAGACATGGTAGCAAGTATGGAAAATAAACTAACAATAGAACCAATAGAGCAAATCAACAAGTAAATCAACAACCAAGAGCAAAAGAATCATAAAAGAGTATAAACATAAACTAGAAATTGCAATATGTAAAGGAAAGCAAAAATAGAAGAAGAAACTAGAATTGCATTAATTAAAGAGAACAAGTATCCACAGAACAAGTAGTAAAAGAAGAGTTTGGTTGGTAATGGGCTTCCTAGAGGTGAAGAACAAATAAGAGAAAACTAGAGAGAATGAGAGAGATGGAGAACTCTCCCAAAAATCTCCTAAAACTATTCTAAGGCTAAAATTGATGAAATGAGAGAATGATTGTTGTGCTTCAGCTGTTCCTCCCCCATATAGGTCGAATTGGGCTTGAGCAATGGATGGGCCAATGCCCGAAAAAGTGAAATCCCCAAAATAGCCTTCATTTTAGTGAGTTCTGCCGTCGCCGCGCGGGCGCGCCACCTCCATCGCGTGGGCGCGCGATGTCTTTGTCTTGGAGGTTACGAAACAGGGTGGCGCGGCGCACCATCTAGGTCGCACAGGCGCGCCACCAACGGAAACTTCCCCATTAAGTAGGGGGGGCGCGGGCGCGCGGTCAACGCTAGATTGGGCTCTTTTTGGCTTTTTGTCCATTCTCCTTGCTTCTCTTGTTCTTTTTGGCTTCCCTTGGGCTCTTCCTCTACACTTTGGGCCTGAAATTCACTAGCACACACATCAAGGCACCAAGTGGGAGAAGATTCAAACATTTTACATACATGGAAGCTAATTTAACAAATTAATCAATTAAGGACACAATTATGCAAGAGATGGAAAACCTTGGGCAATCACTAGCAATTATGTGGAAAAAGTGTTGATGATGATATCCTTTTAAGCATGAAATTATCGTCAAAAACCTCCTCATCAGGGTGCTCTCTTTTTTCAGGTTCCTTAAAAGGCAGCGTCACAGTCCTGTTTCTTTCTCTCCCTTAACCATATCTTTCATATTTTTTTCTTGGAGTCTTTCTTTCTTTCAAACTTAATATTTTTCCTTACCTAATTTTTTTTTGTATCATTTTGAGATTATGATATTATTCCTTTTTTACTAAGCTATTTTATTTAAATTTGAAATTGAATGCAAATAAAATATGAGATAAAAATAGGTAAGTGTAATGATATTTTTACCCATATTTTTTTTAGATTTTCATATTATTTTTCATTGATATTAATGCGAGTTCTTTAAATTGGACACTTGTCAAATAACTAATCTATATTCTTGTAAAAAAACTTAGTGTGTATTTGTTAGGTTTAATCAAGTTATTTGTTGGGTTTAATAAAAATTCAAAAATTATTTTTTTATGAAATTTTCTTCTAATTTTTTATTTTTCTTTTAATTTCAATAAGAAAATTATCACATAAAATTCCTTCTCAATAGCAATTTTCATTTATACACATGATAATTATGTACTATTACTTTTTATGTCTTTTAAAATTTGACATCAATTTTCAAAAGCAATTTACATTTATACCCATTACAATTATGTATTATTACTTTTCATCCCATTTGATACCATGTGTTAAGCAAAGAGTTGGACACTTATCAACAAAAAAAAATTAGACACTTGTCAAACAACCAACCTATTACTATTCACTTATTATATAGTGGCCTGGAGGATTGCTTTTTAGATCCGTGCCAGGAGGTTTGTCAAAAGTATGATATTGTTCCACACTTCACAATCAAACATATACCACAACAGGATGGGGTCGCAGAGCGCATGAACAAGACATTGGTGGAGAAAGTTCGGTGCATGTTGTTTAATGCTGGGTTAGGCAGACAGTTTTGGGTTGAGGCTGTTAGATATGCACAACATCTTGTTAATCGTTTGCCATCATCTGCAATCAAGAATAGAATACCATTGGAGGTATAGTCGGGAAAACATGCAACTGATTATGATTCTTTGCGCATATTTGGTTCGATTGCATATTATCAAGTAGCCAAATCAAAGCTACATCCTCGAGCTAAGAAGGCTCTCTTTATGGGATTTTGTTTTGGAGTTAAAGGATACTGTCTTTGGTGTCTAGAAACAAAGGCGATCATAGTTAGTAGAGATGTTACATTTGATGAATTGACTATATTGAAGGCAGATAAAAAAAATTGATGGTACTCCACAGTATGTGGAGCATACACCAAAAAAGGTGGAGTTCAAGCAGCTAGTTGTTAACCTAGTTAGTAGCACACCTAACGACTCTTCTGTAGGCGAAGAGGAGTCAGATGAAGAAGATGATTCACAAGAAATTCCCTTACAGCAATCTAAGACAATTGCAACAAGCAGACCAAGATGCCAAATTTGTAAGCATGCTCGATTTGTCGATATGGTAGCTTATGCACTTCCAGTAGTTGAAGAAGTTCCATCCACCTTTCGTGAAGTAGTTGAAAGTTTGGAAAAATAAAGATGGAAGGAAGCCATGGAAGAACAGATGCAGTCTCTTTAGAAGAACAACACTTAGCAGTTGGTACAACTACCAAATAACAAGAAGGCAATTGGATACAAATGGGTGTTTACCAAGAAAGAAGAATTTCCTAACAAAGATGATGTTCGCTACAAGGCAAGGTTGATAGCTAAAGGATATGCTCAGAAGGAAGGAATTGACTATAATAAGGTATTTTCTCTTGTTGAAAAGTATTCCTCCATTAGAATTTTATTGGCTTTGGTAGCACATTTGAATTTGGAGCTAGCTCAACTTGATGTAAAGACCGCGTTTCTACACAGTGAATTTGAAGAGGAAATCCATATAACTCAGTTAGAAGGATTTAAGGTTGCTGGAAAAGAAGATTGGGTGTGCAAGCTGAACAACTCAGTTTATGGTTTGAAGCAATCACCAAGACAATGGTATAAGTGAGTTGATCAATTCATGATGGGCTAGATGTACACAAGAAGTAATTATGATAATTGTGTATGTTTTCAAAAGCTACAAGACGAGTCCTACATCGACCTACTCTTGTACGTTGATGATATGCTGATAGCTAGCATCAAAGAGCCAAGGAGAAATAGAGAAGCTGAAGGCTCAATTGAAACAATAATTTGAGATGAAAGATCTAGGAGAATCCAGAAAGATTCTTGACATGGAGATAAGCAGATATAGAGCAAGAGGCAAGCTTTGTCTGACTCAGAAGTAGTATTTGAAGAAAGTGTTACAAAGTTTTGGTATAGGTGAAGATACAAAACCTGTAAGTACCCCACTTGCTCCTCATTTCAAACTCAGTAGCCAGTTATCTCCAAAGGATGATGAAGAACGAGAGCACATGGCTAAAATTCCTTATGCAAATGCAATTGGTAGCTTGATGTATGCAATGGTGTATACAAATCCTGATATTTCTCAGGCAGTTGAAGTTGTTAGCAGGTATATGCATGATTCTGGTAAAAGTCATTGGCAAGTTGTCAAATGAATTCTGCGGTATATTCAAAATACCATAGATATTGGTTTAGTATTTGAGCAGGATGGTTCCCTTGGTCAAAGCATAGTTGGATATTGTGATTCCGATTATGCAGGAGATTTGGATAAGCAAAGATCGACGACTGGTTATTTATTCACTCTAGCAAAGGCACCAGTAAGTTGGAAATCCACTTTACAGTCAACAGTAGCTTTGTCCACAATGGAGGCAGAGTATATGGTAGTGACAGAAGCCGTAAAAGAGGTGATTTGGCTTCAAGGTTTGCTTGAAGACTTGGGAATTGGTCAAAAACACATAGAAGTGTTTTGTGACAATCAGAGCGCTATTCATTTAGCGAAGAGCCAAGTTTATCATACAAGAATGAAGCACATAGATGTTCGCTATCACTTTGTGAGAGACATTTTAAAAGACAATGAGATACTGCTCCAGAAGATACACACTTCAGAGAATCCTGCGAATATGATGACTAAGGTGGTGACATTCACCAAGTTTAAACATTGTTTAAACCCTAAACATTGTTTAAACTTGGTCAACATCCTGGACATTTAATTTGGTTTGATTCAGCATTGTTATTTGTTTGATAGGGTCTCTAAATATGTGCCAAGGTGGAGATTTGTAAATACGATGGTGGTGGCACATATTTGGCCCACATCGACTAAAACTCGAAGAAGGAAGGGGGTTAGCCCCTTATATAAAGAACTTAAGTTCTTAAGTTATTTTCCATCCCAAAATTTTTAACACTCTTTACATATTCACCTATTAAAAGAGATCATCTATAAGTAGTGCTGACTAGAGACGTAGGCAAGATTTCGCCGAACTTCGTTATCAATTGGTGTGTTCTTTTCTTTATCTATTTTATTGTTATTTATTTATTTATTTATTTATCTATGTTATTTTAGATAATATTCAATACTTGTTGTTAGTGGGTTTATTAGGTAGAAATATTTGTAGAGTAATACTATGGTGGTAGTTTTGTCTAAAGAGGTTGGAATTAATTGAGTCTGGTCTTTTCCCTCCGGCCTTTTCAAGAAATTTTATTGATAATAAAATTTAGGAGGTCAGATATTAAGTGACAACTGATTGTGCCTCATACAATCTTTCTTGCCTCATACAATCTTTCTTGAAAATTACTAAAATAGTAAAGCTCATATGATTTATTTTGTATTGAAATTATCCACAGCAACAATAACTAACTAACTAAAAAACAAGAAAGAGAAAGAAAAAAAAAGGTTATTTGAACTGAAAAACTTTAAGTTACAAGTATGCATGACAACAATTTCAAGATCCATTGTTTTAAAAATCATTCTGGAACTTCAAGCCAAGGAGCTACTCTCTGGAGCCAAATTCACGGTCATGGTTCTGCAACTTTTGTGTTTTCGTGCTAACTCCATAGCCAAACATTCCTTTAGCTCAGTCACAATATCAGTCATGTGTGGTCTTTTGGAGGATTTATCGGACACAGAAGCCATTGCTATTTCAACAGCTCTCCAAACAGAACTACTCTCAAAATCTCCTTGTAATCTTGTGTCAACAATACATTTTACATCTCCTTTTGCCAGCATGGATTCAACCCACTCACTTATGTGGATTTTTTCTACAACTGATGCTTTAATTATTGCTGGTTTACCCGTGATTATCTCCAATAAAACTACTCCAAAACTATAAACATCGCTCTTCTCTGTTAGCCTATTTGATACTCGATACCTGCACGAAAAACCATATAATTTTTTTGAGTTCATTTCTCACTCTCAATACAATTTCTTCAACAGATGGTGCAATCATATTAATAGCGATTGGTTTACGTTTTTATTTTTTCTTTTCATTTTCAGTGTTTTATGTTTTCTTGATTTGGTTGTTTTCTCTTTTTTTTCTTTACAAAAAACAAAAAACACTAAAAATAAAAAATAGAAAATGAAAACATTAACCAAATGCATCATCTTTTCAGTAGTTCTTGAAACTATGAGTCTTTGGATTTCTTCAAAGAGATAGAATTGAAAAGCAGTGGCAAGTACTAACTCTGGATCCAAGTAACCAGGAGTCCCGGCAATGACGGTTGTTACATGTGTGCCGCCGTCAACCGGGAAGCTTCTAGACAAGCCCAAGTCAGCCATTTTCGCTTGGAAATTTTCATTTAGTAAAATGTTTGAGCATTTCACATCTCTGTGGATTATAGGTGGCTTACAACCATTATGTAGATATTCAAGTCCTGGATTCAAAATTCTTGGCATATATAAAATGAATAGGATAAAAGAATTTAATGAAAATTGAGTTAGTTTTGATGCTAATTAATTAACCTTGGGCTGCATCCATGGCTATGTTGAGCCTTTCTTCCCAACTGAACAACTTTGCCCTACTATTTTTCTCTACAAAAGCAAATTTAGTGCTTTTTAAAACCCTTCATCATTTAATTAAGTTAAACCTGACAGAAAGTAATTAATAGTTTGTTAACATACCCAAAAGATGTTCCTCTAAGTTGCCATTTGCCATATATTCATAGATGAGTGCTATGTTGGCTTCTTCATTGCAATATCCAATGAGGCAAGTTAGATTCCTATGATGAACCCTCATCAGAAGATTAACCTATAATTCAGTTTCACTTTTCATTACAACAAGATAAAAATAGTTGAGGATTAGAAGCTACTGAGCAAAGAATAATGATGATGACTTGCCTCTGCTAGAAATTGCTGATATCCTTGTACTGATGATTGAGAAAGCATCTTGACAGCTACTTGAATGTCATCAATAATGCCATAGTAAACCGTTCCGAATCCACCTCTACCGAGGATTCTTTCGAAATTATTGGTCATGTTAGATACTTCTTTGAATGAATACCGTCTTCTCTTAGATTCCAACTGTGATTCAGTTTGATCACTAGACTGCTTAAGAACTTCGAAATAATCTGTCATCGTATCGAAAAAGCAAAAAAAAAAAAAAAAAAAAAGTATATTATAAGAAGATCAGAATGTGTTTCATTAACTAAACTTTAAATATTGTAAATGTTAGTTTGCAGTATTGTTTGGTTTACCTCTTGGCTTTCTCTTTTTAATGTAAATGATGATGTTAACTGCTGCAAGAACTAATAGTAGGAGCACCAAAATTGCAGAAACAGATGCTAGAATATAAATAACTGTATTATCTTTCTTGCTTTTATCCTTTGTCTGTTGGTCACAAAGAGCAGATTCACATGGATTTTTCCCCAAGCTAGCATCATTCAGTAACCAGAATTAAGTCAGAAAGAAAAACTACTACACATTTGCATTCTTTGGTTGGAGGTTCTTATTACTTTCTAGTTTCTCTGTGTCATGATTTTAAAGTTGTATGGGTATAACATAAAAGAGAAAATTTCGAACACTGAAATCAAGATATTATTGCTGATTCTGGGCATCAAATTAAATAAGAGTAAGATGCACACCTTAGTGATAGTACACCATCGCTTGATCTTTGGAGAAGTGCATTTGGAACTTGACCTGTGAGGTGGTTATTCTGCAGGTTCCTACAAATGAAAACACCCCCTTCTTGTATATTGTCTTATAATAATTTTAACCGTAACACATGAAATAAATTCTTCTATATATTCTACTGTATATAGAATATTATGTTTGAATTAAACTCTAAATAATTAACTTATCACATGATTTTCATTTTCGTAGTAACAGAGTTACATGAATTCACCGTTTAGCCAATGTATCGATTCACGCGTGTAGCGTACCCATATATATTTTTCATATCGGTATCAGTTCCGTACCAATATAACTATTATAGAACTTGAGAAATATATTTCTAAAGTATATTTAATGCGTATTTGAATAACTTAATATTGTTATAAATGCATGGAGAAATATGGGATAAACTTACAGGACTTTAAGTGATGGCAGGTCTGCAAGAAAATCAGGTATCCCCCCGATTAAGCTGTTATTTGATAAATCCCTGACACCACAAACAACTCAAATCACTACAATGCTCGGTTGCAGACACACTCTAGTTTATTAATTAAATGAAGTAATAAATTACTCACAAGGATTCTAAGTCCCTAAGCATGGAGATGTAAGATACAATTTGTCCTGTTAGTCCATTGGAAGATAAATTGCTGCATGCATTTCCAAACTTACTCAACTTATCAATTTATGCATCATTTTTTACGGGATTTTTAAGATTACAAGAAATCGGTAATTAATTACTTAATAAATAAATAAAATATACTTACAAGGATGTGATTTTTAGAGAACCAGTTGAACTACAATTTAGACCGTCCCATGCGTATGCTACAGGGGCGCATGGATCTCCTTGCCAATTTTTTAACACTCCATAAGCTATCTTGATATTTCTCATAGCATCAGCTGCCATTTTATTTTTGATAAACATTAAATTAGAAGGCAATAATACTAGGTAACCAACAAAAATTCAATCAACATCAATCAATAATTTAAATTGAATGTTCTATTTTGTTTAGGTTTCGAATGTTCTATTTTAGATGATTAAAAACTTAATAAAAAAATTATAGATGTTCTGTTGGCTTTCACTTTAGACATTCTATAAACAGTAGTTACGGATATTCTATTTTTATTAATTAATTTATTGATTAAAAAAATATTATTTACCTATAATTTTTATTAATTGTTAAGTCTTAAGTCATTCTATATCATTTTCGCATATTACCCGTACTAACTAGGTTCTGTACCCTAGGATAAGTGAAAAATAAGTTTGTTACGAATCAGACAAAAAGATTTTGAATATTTTTTAAGTATATAGAGAATATGATCGGATTTTTTTATTTAAATTAATTTAAAATTATGTTATTTTGAATTAATTTTATTTAATTATAATTTTGTATGTTTTAAAATTATTTAAATATAAATTTAATAATTTAATTGATAATTTAAATATTTATTTAAAATAAAAATCTATTAAATTCGATATAAAACATATTTTATTAGCTAAAAAATATTATTTATGTCTAAAAATTTAGGTATCCGTACCCTTTTTCTAAAATTTGTGTGTCCCGTACCCATATATTTAGGAATTAGAGTATGCTTGGATAAAGAGAATTAGACTAGAGTTTTCAAAAGATACAGAAGCAAGTGCCATAAAATTATAGTTTTATTATGCATGTACCTTGATCCTTGTCAGTTTGTGGCTGTGAGAAATCCTTAACAAGAAAAATCTCAAGAGCGTTGATGATAGGTGGAAGGGTAGAGAATTCTGTGGGAAGAATTGAAAATCTGTAATCATCACTAACACTCGGCGGCAAATCAAAAGTCAAAATACTGTAGGTAGTTGTTTCATTGTATGAGGGTAGAATGGGTCCTTTCCAATAATTGCCATTCACGGAGATGTTGAATGATCTTGTTTCATTTGCTGCCAGCTCTTGCACCTCAGCAAATAAGAATTTGAAACCATATATATGCCCAACGCTGTTATCCAAGTGAAAGTAGAAATCCAAAGAATCTGTAGCAATTCTTGGTGTAGCTGCTGTTCTCATCACACTTGCTGGTGGATAATAAGTCCCATCAAGATATGCCTTTTTCTGAGTTGGATTAGGTTCACCATGTGTTCTGTATAATCGTTTCCACCCATTAACAGAGTAAGGCTCCCATAAGCAGTCATATATGTCATCTTTGTACCTGCATGTATATATGAAAAATTCTTTCATAATACAGATTTTACCATTTATATTCCATAAAAATTAAAGTAGATTACACACATGGACCTTCACGTGCTTTTAATAAACCCCTTTACATATGTATGGAATAACCTTTCATATATTTATGCTTGAACTTGTTAGTTATTCATTTAGAAAAGAGGACTGACCTGCTTGTTGAATTGTTCATGCTGCCCAAATCTAGTCCTTTGAATCGTTCAGCCGAGGCTGATGAGAGAAGTCCAGAGTCAGGATTATACTTCTGATAAATCCTCATTTCTATAGCAGAAATGAATGGTGTTCCAGTTCCTATGTTAACCAGACATATTTCTATATAATCTCTTGTTGCAGGGTGAAACAGCTCTCTGTATATGCTCACTGATGCATCCGAGAATTTCAAGGTGTCCCACAAATTAGTTCCAACATGAACTTCAAATTCTGGAAGCTTATTTAGACCATCATAGTTTCCATACAAGAAACTAGCTCTGATTAAATATTCAGTGTTGATAGTTACATTTATTCTGTAACAGTTTCTTGTTCCATTAGGAAAGCTCCTAAGGTAAGTAAAATATTGTTCATGAGTAGCAATATTTTGAGGCGACACTGTCTTACTCACACCAGAATCTATGAAATTAGCATCTGAGATGTAAATGATTCCTGTGTTCTTCTCAGTGTAGCTGGAATTTTCAGGTAGTCCACAATCTATGCTAATGAATCCTGATAATAGAATGAAACTATTAATTCGACTTTATTAAATTAGTAAAAACAAAATTGTGAAACTTAAAATGAGTCTTCTTCAAAATTGAATGAATAACCGAACCTGATTGATCCTGCTGGCTTAGGACCGGTGCTAAGAAAGAAAGAGCTCCAAGCAGTAGAAAAAGTGACTTCATTGTAATCATCATATATCCTATTGTTTAAAGTGACACAGATTGTGAGTGGTTCAGTCATCAATGCTGCTATTTAATTAAACCTCAAGATTTTTTTTATATTTTTTGTAAGTAGCAATCATTCGAATCGACTTGAGTTCTGTTCTCACTAGGCTTTATTTCCTAAGATTTATGGGACTCTTTTGGTGAACAGAGAAGATTATAGATAAATTTGTAAAGAAAGTGTGCACGACATATTATCTCTTTATTTTTTAATTATTTTTTCTATTGTAAAATAAAACATCTTTATTCTTTAGTGAAAACCTTTCTTTATCATAACATTATTTTTTTATTAATTTTGATTTATATTAATCAACAATGCAATTTTACTCTAGCGATTTATCATCGTATTTTAACTAACACTTTTAAATAGTAATAACAAATTACTAACCAAAAATAAATAAATTATGGTGTCCTGTAGCATTGCTTTTTAATATAACATTACGAGGGCAACTAATTTCATGAAAATAAAAAAAATTGATTTTTTAAGCCACATTTAAAAAAAAAGCAACGTTTTTATGATATCCTGAAATATAAATTCAATAATCAAAATAAAAAATCTTTATAAAATATATCTTATTATTCATTCTTATGAATTTTTTTATTTTTATTTTTTGTATTAATTGGTTGAATCCTCAGATATTGATCCTATTCTCATACACTGATTCAAAGTACTAGTTTTAAACTTTAAATTAACTTTATATAATATAATTAATTTTTATTGATCAGCATTTTAATCATTATATTTTATTGATTGATATAAACAAAACTCAAAAATACTATTAAAATGGATATACCGGCCAAAATTACTCGCTAAAACATAAATAAAATTGAGGATTTTTTTTATTTAAATAAAATAAATACATTATTTGCCTAAATAAATAAAATTACAGTTATTTATCCTTTTGTGCAACGTTACCAGTGGCGCCAGCAGTGGTCGTGAAACCGAACTGCACCAGTCCCCCAGTAGTGGTCGCGGCACTGGTAATGGCCAAACAAAGCCAGTCACGCATGCACGCAGTCACGGGAGGTGGAAGGTATTGATCTCCGGCCTCCACCTATCAACAAACGCAGATATCAACGGGGCATCAGACACCATAGATCGGAACGACAACGAGCCGCCAAATCAAGCCTCTGTAATGAACAGAACAAGTGCCGGTGGCGGATCCATAATCCCAACATCGCGGGGTACAAACATCCGAGGAGTCTAATACAACCAAAAAATAACATTCATAATAAGCACACTAATAAATTATGCTAAATGTGTAGTTCAAACAATTTATGTATTAAACTTACTATTCATTAATAACATTCAAAAGAATTTTGCATTAAACATATTATTCATAAGTAACTATTTTACGAATAATTTTAGTCGATTTGAACCCTAAAATTACAATAAAATCACATTGGAGTATACTAGAATTATCCTAAAATTACATTAAAAATGAATTTAACCCAATAATTACAGTAGAGTAAACTAAATTGTACAGTCAAATAGTTCCACTAAAATCATAATAAATTATGCACTCATGAAAAAGTGAAAGATATCATGATTCATATACCTCTTTTTATTAATTTAATTTTTTTTAAAAAAATGATATCATAATATAATAATAGAGCTTTTATTTTTAAAAAATCTAAAGTTCGATTTTACTTAAATGAAAAAAAAATTAACAACTATTTTCAACAACAAATGGAATATATATAATGTTTTTTACCATGACTAAGGTAACTGCAGTGGTTATAATATTTTAAAATATTAATAAAATTAAGTAATGTTTTTTTAACAGTTTTTTTTTTATATTATAAAAATATAAAATGATATAATTTCAATTTAACAATATTTATGTAATCACCATCTATAGTATGTTCGTATTTATCATATTGTAGCCATATTAAAATTCATCTATATGGTCATCCATATAGTAAATTATAAAAGGTATTTAACACTGAAATTATACTAAATCATAACTACGCACACATATTAAATTATGCTAAATAATCTAAACCCTACATTTAACAATGTTCGCATGATACACTTAAATAACAAGCAAACTTAAATAGATTCCGCAACACATTTTCAGAAAAAATATATAAAAAAAAAGATTAACTAACCTGTTGGAACCCTGCTGCGCCAACAATGTGGTGAGTTTTCATTCTCGTCAGCCTATTGATGTCTTCGGAACATATGAAAGTGTTACATCCAACTCCATGCTGAGTCATTTTCTCGAAAACTTTTTTTTTTATCACTCTACACTCTTCACTACACAAAAAAAAAAAAAAAAAAACCAAATGGGTTAAGTGGGAAAAATCAATACCGCTGCCACATATATAGGCACGTCATGAGGCCAGTCACGCGACCTGAGGCATGGGGACTGCAAACAGCTAGTCACGCGACCTGAGCTTGTGTCACTGTCACGCGTGCACGCATGTCTAGGCAAGTCAGCCCATTAGCAAAGCCGCTATCATAGCTGGCGTGACTGTTTTATTATTGTCCCAAAACCAATATCAACGTTATTAGTATCAATGTAGAAAATGGTAAATTAGTGTAGTTTGTTATAGAATTAAAGCTATAATAGAGAGAATAAGAGAAAAGCAAGAGAGAGAACTTTAGAGAGAAATAATATGAAATTCTTATTGATTTCTGGATATGAAAAACTTATGAAATCATAGCCCTATTTATAGTAAAAGATTTACTATTACATGAAAAGGAATGAACGGCTATGATTCATTTACTATGCAACATAGTAACTTGATTAGGAATGGACGGCCATGATTTATTGGGTTACTATGCGGCATAGTGCCATATAGTGATTGGTGGCCGCAGCCCCAATCATTCACAACACTCCCCCTTGGACGTCCATTACGGATATGCCTCATTAAAAACCTCGTCAAGAAAAACCCTGTGGGACAAAAACCTGACTGAGGGAAAAAGAGTACGATATCCTGTATGATGAGCACTGCCTCGTTAAAAACCTTGTCTGGAAAAACCATGTGGGATAAAAACCAGATCAAGGGAAAAAGAGTACAGTCTCCCCCTGTTGGTTACATCACTTAAGATCTCGCAATCGTCGCATTCCGATCTTGTATACCAACTTTTCAAATGTGGATGTAGGGAGTGCCTTTGTAAATAAGTCCGCCAGATTATCACTTGAGCGGATCTGTTGAACATCAATCGATCCTTGAGTTT
>JASCZI010030630.1:23942-44697 GCA_036250425.1 Stylosanthes scabra | reverse complement strand
CTCAAACTTTTGGTGGTTGTTTATCAACTCCACAATGGTTGTCATTCATCAAAACCTAATCATAAAAACCTTGCATGCATATTGTAACATGGTTTACATTTTTAACCTCATTACATCATATATATATATAGATAAGCAAATTTGGGTCTTTCATTATCAGTGGGCAATAAAATACCCATTAAATGATATTTTTGACCTTCGAGACGAAAAAATGGCGGCGCTCTGAAGGAAAATATTGCGTTGAAGACTTCTATATTTATAAAAAAATACTTGCTCTTCTCACTTTTATGTCTGTGAAGGTCTTGCAATATGTGAGGAGCATGTTGAAGTGGAGGTAATTCAATTTTTCCTTCCATGCAACACATGAAGAATTTTGGTCTGTCATTATTTTGGGTCATTTCAAGACATTCATCCAGCCACATCATAGCATGACAATGTTCATACTCATAGACAGGATCCCCAAGGTCCAATGTATCTAAAAAATAAGAAATAGTTTTATATATTTATCATCATTTTTGTTTGACATTTACATTTATCGTTACTTTTGTTTGCAATGTCGAAAAGGAAATAAAAATATAACTAAATCAAATATAATGTAGAAAGGGATACTACCTCATTCAATATCTCCTATGTAATCATCATGTTCATAGGTGACCTCAACATCATCAGGCTCATAATTGATGTCATCGCAACCATCAATGAATGAGAAGATAGGAATGAACTTATTAAGTTTCAATTTGGAAATTATAAAAAAAAATTGTCAACAAAAGCTATATAAATCCTTTAGAAATAAAGTAAACGTTCAAAATTATAAACCTTCCTAATCTTGTAATGGATCAACATTCCTTGGTTCCAGGGGCGAAGCTAGAGGAAAATTTAAAGGGGGCCAAAAAATAATTTCTTAATAAAAAGGGATTAAAATTAAAATTTTAGGAGGGCTAAATTTTAATTTAATTATAATTTATACCAACAAATTTTGGGTTAGGGGGCATTGTCCACCTTGGAACACAAGAGGCTCAGCGCCTGCTTGGTGTATTCATGGTAGATGATTCTCCAATACAATGTTCACCTGTACAAAAAATTTGTGTTTTTGCTAACTTATAAGGTGTGAACTCTGGATAACCTACTTTCCAGACAGAATCCTATATAAATTGATTTAGAAAGAAAGAATTGTTCACTTGTATTAATATATTTTATGTACTAAATAAATAATTTCAACAATCATAAAATATAATTTTCAAATTACATGTTATTCTAATGAAATAAGAAGTTAAAACATTAAACTTTGAAAATTTGGAATTGTTAGTTGTCACTAGGGCTCTGACACTCCCATTGAGCCTTATTAGGCTTGGCCTTTTAAAAATATTTAATAAATTCAGCCAAAAATAAAAGTTTTTTTTATATATATAGACCAGACTTGAGTCATAAAAAAAAGCCTTTTAATTCTAAGAGGTTGGCCAATTTATTTTTCTTCATAAAAATATACTACAAAAATATATTTTTTGTAAATTCAAAAATATGTTTTTGTTCTATGTTAGATAAATTCAAAGATCCAATTGATAGCAATCTAATTTATACAAGCCTTTAAGTCATAGGCCTAATATTTATAGTCTATCAATTATTGAAATGCTCTTAATAGGCTTAGTCTAGTCCTAAATTAGACAAAAAAAAATATTAAAATTTTTTTATTGTTATAGGCTCAAAAAACAGGTCTAAGGTCAGGTCAGACTTTTTAAATAATCCAGGTCAGACCACAAAAAGGTCTACAATAAATAATAGGTCAAAAACATTCTAACTAAATTTTATGCAGGCCAAGCCTATTAAAACAAAGTCTAACCTGGCCTGGGCTTATAACACCCCTAGTTGTCACTATAGATTTTGGGATTATGGAAGTTCGGACACTGCCTTTATTAGAAGCTCTATGGACTTGATTTGAAGTATATCTTAAAATTTGATTACTCTCAGGTGATGCAATAGCCGTGTCTTAAATTTTTTTTTTTTTTTTTTTTGGAGTTTGAACTTTCCTTACGTGATAAAGAGGTACGTTGGCTTGTGCCAAATATTATATTTGTAAGAAAAAAATGGTTAAGCATCTTCAAGTATAACATGATACAGTTAGTATAGGAAAAATTTAGAATAAAAGGGTTTTAAAAAGAAAAGAAAAGAAATGCTAAAATTATTAGTTATACTCACTTAACAAATTAGATGGTGGAATCCTCAGAGAATTTTGTGAAGCCAAATTGTTAGACATCTTAAATTTTTTTCATTTTTGATTGCATTAAATTGTCTATTAGATTTGAGACTTCTTCTCTCTCCATATTGATGTTATTCTCGGCCAAAATTAACCTTCTGGTAGAAAGAAAGTTCCTGTGTGATTCTTAATAAAGGGAATGGAATCATATTAAAAAAGTTAATATACAATTTGAAAAATGTATATAAGAATGAACAAAAAAATTTATCTGCATATAACTTTTGAAAGTGGATGAACTAACCCAAAACTTCCAATTCAGAATTTAGCATTTTCTTTCTCTTTATATCCAAAATAATTCTTCTTCTTAGCCTTGCCAACCTGAAATGTTTTCTTGAATCTGAAAAATTTTATTGTGACTACGTCGGTAGATATTGTGTTCAATGCATATGGAACTAAAAAGTAAATGAGTTTTTTTTTTTTTTTGTCTGTATGTCTAGCTTCTTGTTTGTAAAAATTGGAAACAAAGGCATGTAAAAAGTCTACATGGGAATTATAAAAGTTATAATGGATGGAAAAACAATTCATTTAAGTTTTTAACATATAAAAAACAAAGCATTCAATGTTGTTGTTAATACCAATGAAGAACGTTATCTTTTATAATGGAATTAAATATTCTATTCTTTTTCCTCTTTTTCACTCTTAATCCATAAAATTTTAAAGAAAAAATGCAATAAAATATTCTATATAATACATCTTAGATAATAAAATTAAATATTCTATGCTATATATATAATACATATGTATGTATAGTTAAAAATTAAAAGGGTACGTGGACTAAAATATTCAACCTTAGCTAAGTAGAGGAAATATATATAAAGAGTTAAAAAGTTTAATTCATTCTTACTCTATGTTATAACTGAATAAAAAATAAGAATTACAATTCTATGTTTCCAATAAATAATTCTAAACTTAATGAATGATTCAACTATTTAAAAACATCCAAAAATTGTAATCCACCTTTTTTAGTAATGAAATATGTTTTTGATGGTATGTTTCACATTTTTTTATATATTGTTTCATATAATTTAAATTCCTGTACATATATATGGATTTGATTATGTATATATCTTGATTTAAATGTTTGGATTTCATCACCACACAGGCGGTAACTATAAAAATTGGCACCATTTTTTAATTTTAATTTACAACTTTTGCATCTCATGTACCACGAAAATTTTTCAGGAGTAAAATCAACAACAATTTCAATGATTACATATATAAATTTTTGTAACATTAAAAAAATAGAATTGTTAGACATATATTAAATCGTCTCTATCTATATATTTAAATAATTATTATTAGATTATATAAGTGACACACCTCAATTATATTCTTTAGTTGAGAAATTGATTTATACTCAACTCTAATAAGAAAGTCTTCAAAGAATATGAAACTAGTCTTTCAATTTTGATAACTTGTGTTGATATGACTGAGTGACTGAGGGAAAGGGGGCCAACAGGGGTCATGGTCCCCCAAAAATTTAAAAAAAAAAAACTTCATATATATATATATATATATATATATATATATATAATCTTAATGTAAAATTTGATATTTTTCATATAATAATTTTATAAACTTTATTATTTATGCTAATATTTAAGACAATACATATCTTTATATGAATATTTAAAGAATATGAAGTTAGCTATATCTTAAATATAAATTTTAAATACTAAATTAGAAATTGTAAATTATGAAGTCTAATAGTATAAAAGATAAAGAGTTGGTTAATATTGATAAAAAATACTTTATAATATTTCTCTAAGTTAATTATAAATTTTAATAGTATAAAAGTACTTTGTAATATTTCTCTAAGCTAAAAATATTGTAAAATTTGAAAGAAAAAAATAATTATAAGAAAATAATGCTATACCATCCACATATATAATTTATTATTTTTTTTAGTAGTTAGTAAAAAATATATAAAAATATTGGCTAAAAATATAGTCTTAAACTCTTAGTTAAAAGTATTACTTTTTGTTAGTAATTAGTCAATAATAGATAAAAGTGTTTGGTAAAAATATAATATTAAACTATTGGTTAAAAATATTAAATAATTGAGTAAACGCTCGTCAATATAAATTAAAATGATTGACTTAAGAGTTTCTCTTCTAAAATTTTGGCACCCTTAGTGTTAGAATTCTGGCTCCACCACTGGTGACAGGATTAGACAACAACATTCTATTGTTATTGTGAAACAATGGAAGTACAAAATTAAAAGATGATATAAAAAAAAATAAGAAAATTAAGTTAACTTCAAATAAAATCTATTATCTTTGTTTGAAGGACTTGACCTCTTCAAAATCAGTATTAATATACGACACTGAATGGTAAGTAGTTTGTGATATTTCCTTTTTTCTTTATAATTGTGAAAAAAGCAACAAAACATTAATAAAATTGAAACAAATAAAAAAATTAATAATGTCTTACTACTAAACAAGTTAAACTTTGCAAAATGAAAGATGATGATATATTCGAAAATAGTATTATTCCTAAGATAATTGATAAATTGAGTTGCAAAATCATTCCACAAAATGCACTTGATATTTTCATCACACCTATATAATATACAAAACAAAAAAAAATTATTTGATAAGAGTCATATTTTGGCTTTAAAATTCGTATATCTTTTAATTAAACTTATCAAGATCGTGAAAATCAAGAAATATGTTATGGTCATTTCTTTCCCTCTTTTATAAGTTCACCTTTTTTTTTGTTAGCAATCCAATCACATCTAACATGTATAATAAAAAAAACTAATGAACCACGATCAATTTAAATAATTATTATAATAACATAAATTATAAAAGGATAAAATCCATTAATCTATTATGGCGGAAGGACATTAACTTTTTCACCTCAGTTTACTAACATCAGTTTTCGACAAGTGGGTCATGTGTTTAGCTGCCAAGTGTCTGCTTCTTTTCTTGACAAGTGGCACAGCATAAAATGTATGAGCGGGAAACTCAAATGCAATGTTTTTAAATTTTAAATTTAGAATTATAAAAATTAAAATTTATCTCATCCAATAGTCAGTTTCTTTCTTTCATTTCATTATCAAGATTTAAGAAACAAAAAAAAAAAAAGAGAGAACACAGAGAGAGGGAAGGTGTTGCAGCAAGGAGGATCGACGCACCTTTGCCAAAAGAGGCTCGCCACACTACCGTGCACCATAAGAGGGAGACAGAAACGGAAACGAAGTGAGAAAGTGATGAAAACAGAGGGGAAGAAGAGAGAGAGGTCGCTGATGAGGAAGAAGAAGGAGTTTGCCCGCGATGGAAGCACAAATGAAGGAGAAAGGTACAGAGTGACGGGAGACAGAAAACGATGAAGAGGATCCTGATGGAAGCACACACAAAGAAGCTGTTCCCGTAGGTGCCGTCGTTGCCAAACCCGGCAAAAGATTCGCCCCCTGTGGCTGTGTCCGGCTGTAATATGCCACTGTACTGTGCTTCCTTTGCTCGGTTCTGGCGATGGAAACATAAACAGAGGAAAGAGGTACCATTTAATTGAATTATTTTTAGTTTTCCAGTTCTCTATGTTCTGTCTTTATAACCAAAATCTACAGTTGGTACCATTGCATACATTGATCCAAATATATTTATCATTAGAAAAAATTATGATTAAATGCTCAATGTTTTGCTCATTATCTTATTAATATGTAATCATTTTATTAGTTATTTTTATTTTTAGAATCTTAATCAATTTTTAAGCTTAAGTATATTTACTTCTTTAAATTGATGTGGTATCTGATTGAGTTTTTAGGAAGCTTCCAAGACCGTAGAAGCAAAATCAAAACCTGGTGATGGTCTGCGATTCAATGAAAAAAAGAAGAATGATAATTGGCAAAGGTAGTCCTTCAATTATTTTATAATTTTCAGTTTGTTTAAATGTATAACCATTTGCTATTTTCCTTGCTTATGTCTATAGGCTCTAACTTAAGTCATGTTATAATCTAAAAAGGCTTCAAAGTCTAAGCTGTTTTACATTTAAACTTTGCTTTGTAACATTAGACATGTTATTAATTGTGATCCTTCAATCAATTGGTGTTCGTATAAGAATATTTACTAGCTCTGTTTGATGCTGATTGAATTTTTAGGAATCTTCTAACGGATTGGAAGCTAAACCAAAAGCTGGTGATAGTCTGGAATTTAATGAAAAAGAAAAAGAATGATAATTTAATGAGGTAGTCCTTCAAATTTTTTTTTAATGTTCAGTTTGTTTTACATGTACAACCATTTGCTATTTTTCATACTCCTATCTATAAGCTTTTCAAGTCTTTGAATATCGATATTGGAATTGCTGTTAAGAAAATGAATATGGATAATATAATTGCTGTTTAATTTTTGAGGTTTGGGTTTCTATAGTTACAAATTGAAGTAATTTAATTCAATTAAGGAAGTGTTTTCCCCCTCTTTTATGATTTGTTGGAAAATTTCTCTACTATAACAGTATTTTGGGACTGCAATTCTTCCATTCTTTTGATTTTTGATTGTGCATATTTTGATATGAAATAAATATATATACCAATAAGGTGAGACTGGCATGAGGGATGAAATTAAAACTCCTTAAAAAAATATTATTTTCATTTATCATTCTGACTTTGGTATCTTTTTTAAAATAATTTTACATGGATGTAGGGTTTCTCTATACTTTGCTTGTTATTTTTTATACTGAAGTTATTTATTATGTAGGTCTTTCCTTCAATCGAATCTTATTGAAAAAGTCATACATAATATCTCTTTATGATATATACAATCTTGTCGCATTGAATGAACAAAAAATAAACCAAAACTTCTAAAAAAGAATAAGTGATAAAAATTTCTAACGCTAATAAAAAGTGAAAAAATGAAATTGAGCTTTTCATCGATAACAACCATTTCTATCATTGGGATGTTGTTATTTGAACCGAAATTCATATTCCAGAGCCTCAAGATTCTAACTTTAATCTTTCAAACCATGTCCTCACTCAAATTATGAATTGAAACATCTTTTACGGAGTCGAAAAATTTGTGGCCATAATTTGGGAATTAAAGTAAAAATAGAGAAAGTAAAAGGAATATGATGTTTATGATAATTAGAAAAAATAGTTTTGGATGAAACTATTTATAATGATATAAAAAAATCAAATGAAAGAGAAAAAGATGGAAATGAAATGTTACTGATAAAAAGATTGTTAACAAATATAAGAGTGTACTTTAGATAACGTTTAGTTATTTGAGAAGAGTATTGAAAAAATGAAAAGTAAAGTACATATTTAACAATATAGCTTAAAAATGAAATTGGTATGAGGTTAAAGTATTTGAAAATATATCATTAACATTAAAATACATTTCAGTAGATTATAAGATGGAATAAAAGGACTGAAAAATTAAATAAAAAAGAGAAATATGAAATAAAATTAAATAAAAAAAAAGTGTGAAATAATTTGATGAAATTAGAGTACAAAAGAGTACATAAAAATACATCCAATAATAATAATAAAAACATAAACACACTAAAGATCCAAATATATATATAAGAAAAAGCTAAAAACCCAATAAATCAACATAGTTAAATGTAATAAGAAATAAAGTATTATACATGTATATTCATAAATTGAAATTAAAATTAAAATAAATATTTTTTAAAAATTAAAAATAAATTAATTAAACAAACTCCATAAAAATCAAATATAATAAGAGCAGAATGATTTAATATACATAAATAAATAATATGAATTAATCATTAAATAAAAATAAATAAATAAAAATATAATTAGTTAAACATACATTTAAGAGGACACAAAAAATATATATTTAGGATTATGCTAGGTGTACACCAAATTCAGCCACCATGTATAATACACATTGAAATATAAAATATATGCGTAGTTTAATTTATTTGTAGTGTGTATTTCGTATTTCAATGTGTATTATACACTAGTGGTTGATTTTAGTGGTTGATTTTGGTATGCAAATAAAATTATTTATATATTTAACATATATAAATTCATAGAGATACATGACATGAATATACATACATGAATAGAAATACATGACATGAATTTAAAAAAAAAAAGGTGGAAAAATTAATAAAGGATTGATGGTTTGTTTGGGCAAGTTTCTCATAAAAAATCTTTTTTAGAATTATCTTTTTCTAAAGATATTCTACAAAAGTAAAAATAATTTTATGTTTGGATATCTCATGTAATAATATTTTTTTATTTGTCAATTATGTTTGGATACAATAATATAGAACATTTTGTTTATTTACTATGTTAAAATTATATTTTTTTAAAGTAAAAAAGATCTTTTAAAAAAAGATGTAATTGTATTTTATAAAAAAATATGTTTTTTATTTTACTAGTAATTTTACTATTAAAAATTTGCCAAATACATAAAAAATATAAAAATATTTTTTTTAAAAAAAAAATATACTTTTTTAACCAAATAATAGCGCCCAAACATACTCTGAATGCTACCTCAGCACTGTCGCTTGCAAGCAAAACTGACTTTACATTATCGCATATAGCAATTTAGCTCACCATCAAGGAGTGCATTCATAGCATACAATCATCATCATAGCCGAAACCAATAGCACATCACGCATACGAGCACAAAGCTCCAATATTTCATTATTCATGCACTCAATCATTCAAGCATTTAGCAAGTTTTAACTTTAAGCCATTCAAACACACATGCAAGTAACTCATAACCGTCATTCACTTCACACTTAATCATGCAAGGATAACAATCCCAAAAACACATCATTATCGTCAACAAATCTTAATCACACAACTTTACTTCTCTTAATATCAATTTCGTTAACTTATAATCCAAGTATTCATTCTCATCAAATCAAATGAATAAAATTAACCATCAAGTTAATCAAATCCATAAGTTCAACCATCAAATCAAACAGCTCATAAGCATTCGCATAATTAAGCAACATATCATAAAATTCATATCTATTCATAACAATTCCGTAAATAGAAATAAGGTTTTAGAAAGTGTCCCTACCTCGGGTAGTCGTAATTCAAGCTTACTGCTGAAATAATGGTGCAGAGGTTATGGCAACAGCAGCGGCAACTTAGCTTCGTCCAAAACTTTAATATAGCAAAAGAATTTGGAATCGGACGAAATTTATACCCACGCGACCGTCTTGGAATAAGCTTTCTAATGAGCTGACAATCATGATTTTCTGGGCACAATAACTCTATAAACAGAAGAGAAAACCAAGCTAACTCAGGTTTTCAGAGGCACGACCTTAAGCTCTTACCAGGACTCCAAATGACGCGCAACGATTATGTACTATGCAATATCTTATATAGAAGTAAAATAGAGACACTAAGCTTCATTTTGGTTGTGGTTACAGGTAATATAAAACTTTGTAGAATTCATTACAAAATTTCAAAGTGTTGTCATATGCTGAAAATCGTAATAAAAAATCTTTTGGTTGGACAACCATCACTTAAAAAATTTGTAACAAATCCTAGACACAACCCTCTTTCACCACATTTTGGTCCTACTGATTTCCGAGTTAATTTGGATTTTATATAAATTTTTCAAGATGGCTGTCACTGCACCTTTTGGACCGTAATGCAACCAGAAACACTTTTCTTAGAAAAGCCATTAAAAATCCAAATTAACTCCTTTAGGTACCAAAATTGGTGAGACTCAAATAGACGTACAAATCTTTCATTTCCAAATAGTTTAACATCTTTATCTGATCTAAGGTGGGAGTTATAACATTCAGAAGTTGGTTAAAAATTTGTTGTGTCTTGTTTTCAAGGCCAGCAACCATGCCTACTTCCGGATCGCATGACTTTCACTTCAAAACTTCAAATAATTCAAATCTTGATTGTAATTACTCTTAACTCACTCAGTAACAAGTGTTCTTTCATTGCAACTAATAGCTCTTAAATATTGAGTTATACGAATAAAAAGTTAACATAGACTCTGCTGAAATCTGAATTTTCACAACTTAAATACTGATTTTCAAAAGTGCATATCTTTTAATCCTCAACTCCGAAATTCATGAAATTTTAGGGTGATAAAATAGACTCATCAATCTTTCAAACGAAATTGGTTCCACTCAAAAATTCATTTTGTAGAGAACGCAGCAAACCTAACAAGTTACTATTCTTAAACTCGGATTTGCTGCAGAAACCAAATTTGGCAACCCAACTTTAAAATTTTACCAAAAATCATATGCTCATCGAAAAATCATGAAACTATCCAGATTTACTCTACACATTCCCTAGTTTGTTTTAAACTTTGTTTCACGAGATTCCGATGGATATAAAATCAGATATTGTTCGAAGTCACTGCCATTTAATTATTATTTTGCAGAAAACATGTTCAGCTACTAAGAACAAGGTCAACAACAATGGATGGCAGCGGTGGCTAGCTCTGGCAGAAATGACAACGAACTCCAGAACTACCAGCAGAGATGACGAGCTCTAGCACCACTCGAAGAAACGGCGAGGAACTGCGACGGAGGCAGCAGCTGCAGCGGCGGGAGCAGTGCAGAGACAGCGGCAATGTGATGGCAACATTGTCAGAAACGAAGGAGCTTCCTTCTCCTCCTCACGTTCTCATCCTCGTCGGAGGCGTGACCTTCAATGGCGACGGCTGAACGGTGCAGTGGCAAAATGCGACAACATCCTTCTCCTTCACGTTGCTATGCCCTTTTCGACGCCGTTCGTTTCTCTCTCTCTCTCTTCCCTCGATGATGACGGCGGCGGCGGCTCTACCTCCATCCTCCGTCCTCATCCTTCCTCTCTCCCTCTTCTTCTTCTGTTGGCTTACTCTCGCTCACTCTCCCGTGCTCTCTGCTCTGTGTGTCACGTATGTTGTGTGTGAGAGTAGTGTGTACATGAGTTTGTGAGGGTGTGTGAGGCTGAATGTGTTTGCTATGAGTTGAATGAGATGAGAGTGTGAGGCTGCTGAAAGAAAGATGCCATGCGTGAGTGTGTAATTAGGGTAAGGGTTACACTTAGGGATTGTTTGGTTGAAGTGAAAATGAGAGGAAAGAAGAGGAGAGGAAGGAAGTAGGAGGGAAAATATCAATTTTCTATTTTTTGTTTTGGAAGAAAAATCATAAGGGAAAAGTTAAGCAGTACATAAAACATGGTAAGTCTCACCAAAAAATCTTCTTCCCCATGAGGGATAGAAAACTGAAGAAAGCTGTGTCAAAAACTTAGGGACCGATTGGTTTGTAAAAATATTTTTTATTTTCATTTTCTGTTTATATTTTTTTGAAAATAGTTTTCATTTTCAGATTTTCAAATTATAAGAAATGCCGATTGATTTGTGAAAATAAGATTCATTTTTAAATGATGAAAATAGTAAAAATATGTTTGGTTTGTCCATTTCTAAAATTTATTTTTAATATTGATTTTAAAATAATATAAAACATATTTATAATTTTAAAATAATGTGTTCATAATTTTTTACCAACTAATTTATTAATAAAATACTGAATAAATAAATATTGAAGTTAAAAAATTAAAAATAAAAAAAGTTAAAATTTGCGAAAATTATTAAGAAAGTACATGTTTGAAGAATAATAAAATTTTGAGTACTTTTATTTTTCTTAGTTTTGTTTTTTACTTTCTTCCCGTAAAGGCTCAGGTTAAATTTTATGGGAGGAAATTTTTTTATAAATCTTTTAAAGTATTTTATCCTAACACTTTAATTTATATTAGCATGTACTCCAAATTCAAATAAATTAAAAAGCTGCTAACATACTCATTCTACCAATAATAATAATAATAATAATAATAATAATAATAATAATAATATTATGGTATACTTAAAAAAAATTGTATTATTATAGACACATAGCCATAACGTTTTATTTTACATATTATCTTATAAGTACACAATTAAAATAAATAATTCATATGACATACCTAAAAAAATACGACCCCTAGCCATTACTTTCATTTATTTGGATATTATTTTATAAGTGCACAGAAAAAAATAGCATTTAAACCAAATTATATACCAAAATTCTTCAATTTAGTTGCTTATAGTTTTTTTTATACAGAATCATATAGATAAAAACTATATTAATAGAGTTGACATCCATAAATGAAGATTTATTTTTAAGAAATGAAAACTTTATCATTTACATATGTCAAGCCAGACTTGCCACTATAATAGCTATCAAAATACTTGCCATGGAATCATCAGTTTAAAAAAATGAGAGTACAAAGAAGAATAATCAGAACAAGATTAAAGAATCAGAATTTGAAAATTATGCAATTTAATCAAAATCATGCTATCCAATCACATTGTATATAATACAATAATAAATTCAGAAACAGATAAAAAAAATTTGAAAAAATTATCTTATCTGAGTGGTGTTGGAAACTGATGATGGAGAAGCAAGGATATACAGCTAACATGCAGTGATAGGGTGAGGAAAAAAAAAGAGTGTAGGAAGGATCGAACATTAAACCAAAAACTGAAAATAGTGTGTTTTTGATTGAAAACGTTTTCAATTTGGATAACTAAATAAGAATACTGAAAGTAAGGAAATAACGTTTTCAATTTTGTTCTATCTTTTTGAAAATGCTTTCATTGAAAATAATCTAAAAATACTCAATTAATCATATTTTATAATCTTATTTTCATTTTTACTGAAAATAAAAATGAAAATAGCCAAACCACCCCTTAACTTTCCCATATTACCCTTAAATAAGCATGTCTCTTTCTCACTTCTTCTTCTTAATTCAAAAAATAGTATTCTGGAATAAATAATATAAAAATAATATTATTTCTTATGTATTGATAATAATAATAATAATAATAATAATAATAATAATAATAATTTCATTTAATTGTTGATGGTATAGTTGTATTAATATAGTTTATTATATCATAATTATTTTAAATTATTGATGATATTAATATGTTTTATTCTATATCATTTTATTAATAGAATAATTTTTTTATACAAGAATATTTTATTTTATTTTATTTATTTTAATTTTAGTTTGGTAAAATACAAGAATAAAAAAGTCATTTTATATTAATAGAATTTTCTTTCCTTTTAATTTGTTTTTCAATTAAACAACAAAAGTTATTTTTTATTTTCTTTCTTTTTTTTTCATTTTCCTTCTATCCAAATATATCGAAGGAAAATAAAAATCTACTCAACTTTTTTCCTTTCTCTACTTTTCTTTCTACTTCTTTCTCTCTATTTCCTTTCTTTTTACCAAACAAACCCTGGTGTGTTTGTTTGAATGGAAAATGAAAGGAAGGGGATGAGTGGAAAGAAAGTGAAAGGAGAATGACTATTTTTCATTGTTTAGTTGGAAGGAAAAGTTAGGAGGGAAAAAGTAAATAATGTAAAAAAATGGGTGGGGCCCACTAATTTTTTTTCCTTCCAACATTGGATGGAAAAGGAAGGGAAAGTTGCTAATTCTATTAAATTCTAATATTATTTCTATTTTTTAATACATTTTATAATATATAAAAGGTAAAATTGTCATTTTACACACTATATTTCATTTCCTTCCTTTTCATTTTCCATTCATCCAAACATATTGAAAGAAAATAAAAATCAAGTCAACTTCTTTTATTTTCCTTCTTTCCTTTCTACTTCCTTCCTTCCTATTTCCTTCCTTCCAATCAAACAAGGTCTTAGTGTTAGAATATATAGGAAAGTGCAATGGTAGTTTAGGTTTTCCAATAAGATTAAAAGATAAAGGAGTAATTTGGGGTTTTAAGAAACTTGGGGATCAAGTAGAGTGTATAAGTGGCATTCTTATATTTTTAAAATAAAAATTCTAAAATAAATTATTTTAGCAACATAAAGTACTAATTTGTCAATTTACTAATTTAATCTAAAATGATCACTAAATTATAAAAATAAGATTAATCTAATAAATTTTTTTGTCAATAGAATTGAAATAACAAACTCTAAATATTTAATTATTCAAATTAAATCATAAAAAATTATCGTTACTTTTTATAACTAAAATTATTTATTAAAATACATAACTATCAAATATATTTATATATATAATATAAAATCTCATTTAACTAAGTTCACATTTTATTTAAAATAGAAATACTCAATCACTTTAAAATATAATCATATTTACTTCAAACTAAATACATAATTTATAAACCAAATACTCAAGTAAACTAAATTTATCGAAACTCATTATAATATAATCTTTATATATAAAGTAATATGTACGTATAATTCTTTGAAAATAAAGTCTTAGTAAATAAACCAAATCAAAGCTAATGCATAATAGAACTTTCAAAAAGTCAGGGTCTTACAGAATGCATATTGATCGTGTAACAACTCTGCTCGCTATTGTAGTAGTATTTCGTTATTAATAGTAGTTTCTTGTTATTAATCATAATCTTTCTGTTACTAATAGAAGTTTTTCTATTTATTTTATTTAGTTATTTATTTACTAATTATTATTTATTTAAGAGAAATTGGACGATTTAGTAATAGGACAGACGGTTAAACCGTGGTTTTCACGCGAGTGTTGTAACACTCTGTCTGTTAGTTGTAAGAACCAGTAATTATGTAAAATAAATTCTAGAGAATGATCGGTTGAGAATTTTAGAATTATAACAGACACGATTCGCCCCGGTTTAATGAGGCGGATCCAAAGCAAAAATAAAAGATTTTGCTTTTCCGCAAATTTTGTATAATGACCAAAATGCCCATAGATGAATCAGCTATTAGAGTAAGTTGAAACTGGTCTTTATAGAAAACATTTGATCCATATATAATATAGGAGATGATATAATGACATTTTAATGTTATTTGAATGGATTTTACTCGATTTGATTTAGCTGGTTTTACGATTTATTTTTACCGATACGGTAAAAATCGGTTTAATAAAAAAATGCCGCCTTTTGGTAAAATTTCTATCTAAACTTTACCAAACCCTCGCCAAAAATTGGATATATCTATTTTAACCTCATAGTATCATAGGATTGATCATTTACCTTATTTACCCTTTAAACCGAACCGAACCCAGTTTAACGAAATTCACTTAGTAATTTCCCTTAATTTACAAAACCAAAATTATTGTAATTATCCATTCTCTTCCCTCATTAAAGGTCATTTATGTAAATCCATATCTATCCTTGATTAGCCTTATCCAAATACATTTTTTTTTCGACTTGGGCAGGGGCCCAGACTAACCTACCCAGACCCTAAAGTGACCCAAACCCGGATTCGTAAAAGAAGGGTAACAGGGAGCGGATGATTCCCTAAGCCAACCTACAGACCCGTTCCCTCTCTTTAACTAGTCCGGCGATGGTGGATCCTTGATAGGCCATCCACAGAGTTGCGCCGCCGAACCTCCCATCCGCATTCTTTAGTGGCGCCGGCGGGCGAAGCAAAGGCGGATAGAACACTTGAGTAGGATGATGATGATGCACCGCGGAATGTGCAGCCTCTTGCTCTGCGAGCTCGTCTTCTCCCTTGTTTCCTGCATTAAGGTGGGGAGGGTGGTTACCATCGCCGCCTTGGAGATGGAGGAGGTGGTGGGGCGTGCTTGGGGCTTGAGTTCTCGAGCTTTGCTCTTCGCCTTCTTCCTTGTGTGATTGTGAAATTCCCTATTTTGTACCTGCCCCTCTTCTTTGCATCTTCCTCAGAGGGATGTTCGGTGCCTGCTGCGTTTGTGGAATCCGTTGCCGGCTGCTGTGGATGGTTCTCAGGTTAGACACACTTTCTCTTTTCTCTTTGCTCTCTTGTCTTCACTTGTTGTTGTGTGTTTTCCTATCTTGAAGAACAATGTACCACATTCTCATGATTATTGCAGCTTCGTTACTGTAGGTACCAGTTTCGGGATATGGAGATTACGCCGGTAATCCTTGGTGGTCCAAATGGGTCTCCGTCCCTACAGGAAGGGGCGGGAGAGTGAGGGCATTGCATAATGAGTGTTGAGGTATTGCTTTCCAACCCTTCACATTTGTTTTGCGATGATGGTATCTTCGCTAAAGATAAGGTTGTTTTGCTTTCGTTGCTGACATAGGAGCAGCTAAGGCTCATTATAAACAGTATCAGTGTATAGTATTGTGTTGCATAGGGGTTTGAGAAATTGAGTTCATGATGCTGCTATGCTAACACTTCCCTATATTAACTGTGCCTGTTTATTTGCAAGGCATCATCTTGCTCTTGCAATTTCCTCTTCATTGCTGATGATACTTTCTATAATTGTAGGAAATTCCTGGCTCCAGTTTCGGTTAGTAGGGCTATGTTGTTGTAAAGCCGCAAATTGATGCGCTAGCTTATTAGCTTCTCTTGGTATTCAGGTAAATCCCAATTGTTGCACTCTTTGGCTTAGGATGTCAATATCATGTAGCACATGTTTTATCTCTGCAATGGTTTGCTTTGATTTGATAGCCTGATATAGGACTTAAAAATCAGTCTCAATGATGAGGTTGTTTATATTCAGTTGTATTACTGTCTTGAGTGCATTTCTGAGTGCCATAGCCTCCACTGCTATTGCAGAATTTGCTAGTGCTTTGGAAGTGTTGACTATTATTATCTTACCTTCAGCATTGCGGAAAACTGCTGCCGTTGCTCCTGATCTTGCATTGCAGTACGCCCCGTCAGTGTTGCATTTAACTTGACCCATTTGAGGGGGATTCTAGGTAACTACAGTTCGATTTCTCCGTTGCTGAGTAGTATCTGTGGCTGATTTTTGTTGATTGCCTGTAAAGTCTGTTTCTATTAAATTTACTCTGAAAATAACATGAGTGGGATTTGTTGGTGTGCCCTCATATATGTGTTTGTTTCTTGCTTTCCATATCTCCTAGATGATATATCCCACCTTACTTAGCGAATCCCTATAGTTAAACTTATTATTCTTTTTCAAAGATTCTATTAGGTCCTCTATCCATTTCCCCAAAGAAGTTATAGTCTGTGGATTTGGGCAGCACTGGATTTGTGATCCAAACCACGTAGCCCTTGCCCAGCTACACAATAACAGCATATGTTCCACTGTTTCCTCCTCGTGTTGGCAAATTGGACATCTATCACTTTTTTTCAAACGTTTTTTTGTAAAGATTGCTGTATGTTGGCACAAAATTGTTGATTGCTTTCCAAAGAAACATTTTAATCTTTTGAGGGACCCTCAAGCTCCATATTTCTGACCAGTTATTAAAGGGAGGATTGCTTGTGGATGCTTTGTTGGTATTTATTGCTTTGTATGTTTTCCTTGCGATATCATACCCTGATTTGACTGAGTATGTACCGTTGCTTGCTGCTGGCCATATGAACTCGTCCACTACTCATGTTAAACTCTTCGGAGTCATTAGGATCTTTCGCGCCATATGCATTTCAAAGTTGTGTGAAATCTTTCCCTCATCCCAGCTTCCGTCTTCTTTTACTAACTCTTTAACTTTTTGAAGACTTGCATTCTTGGTGTTTACGATTCTCCCTATATCAGCTACCCAACAATCTTGCCAGATGTCTATATCTTCTCCATTACCAACAGTCCATTTTCCATGCTTGAGAATAAAATCCCTTCCTTGTATTAGGCTTCTCCATAACCACGACGCTCTATTTTTTAATCCTGCTGCTTTGATGTCTTGGTTAGGAAAATAGATGGCCTTGAGAATTTTCACCCATAGTGCATCCGGATCTTGTAACATTCTCCAAACCTGTTTTGCTAAGAAAGCTAGATTTTGACTTTGGAAGTCTTTAAATCCCATTCCCCCTTCTTTCTTACTATTTTTTGTACCTTTCCACGCCTGCCAATGTATTCCTCTATCTTTTCCACCCGTGGCCCACCAAAACTTGGCGATTTTGGAATTTAACTTCTTGCAGAATGAGTGGGGGAACTTTATTACACTCATTGCATATGAAGGAATAGCTTGTAGGACATATTTAATCAACACTTCTTTTCTAGCTTGGTTTAGGAGTTTCTCCTTCCATCCACTAATCTTTTCATCCACTTTGTCCTCTACCCATTTCAGCGCTTTGTTTAGAGATCTCCCGCAAAATGCTGGCAGTCCTAAATACTTACCCGGGCTCTCCCATGCTGGAATTGCAAGAATTTCTTCTATATCCACTCTGCTCTTTATTGAGATATTGTTTCCAAAGATAAGTCCTGATTTATCTAAATTGATCCTTTGACCTAAAGTGGCTGTGTAATCATTTAAAACATTGACGATTTGAAATATTTCATCTTCTTTTGCTCTTGAGAAAATCACGCAGTCATCAGCAAACAACAAGTGAGTTATAGCTGGTGCATTTCGTGTTAGTTTAACACCTGAAATGTTCGCTTTAGTTACTTCCTCTTCCATCAAAATGCTAAACACTTCCGCTGCCATGATGAACATCAAATAGGGCGAAAGGGGGTCCCCTTGTCTTAACCCCCTTTGAGGTGTGACTTTGTTAGATAGGATACCATTAATTTTTATTCTATAAGTAACCTTGGTGATGCATTCCATAATAAGGGTGATCCAGTGCGGGTTCATCCCGAAAGCCCTTAAAACTGCCTCAATGAACTCCCACTCCATTCTGTCGTAGGCCTTGTTCATGTCTAGCTTAATGGCCAGAAAATCTGCATCTTGCTTAACCTTTTTGTTTAGAGAATGGAAGTATTCTTGAGCAATAATTATGTTGTCTTGTATGTGTCTTTTCCCCACGAATGCACTTTGAATGTTAGTTTAGAGATAAGGTTATCTATGATTCCTCTGAGCCTGTTGACCATAACTTTTGATAGAATTTTTTAGAGAAAATTGCAACAGCTAATTGGTCTTAGTTGGCTAAGCATTTCCGGATTTTTGACTTTAGGAATAAGAGAAATGTTAGTTTCTCCCATATCAAGTGATATATTGGCTTCATTGTAAAATAATTTGATGATTCTAATTATGTCTTTGCCAATAATATCCCAATTTTTCTAAAAGAAATATCCATTTAGACCATCAGGGCCAGGCGCCTTGGAGGCACCTAACCCAAAGGTAGCTTCTTTAATTTCCTTATCCGTTAAATCTGCAAGCAAGGATTCATTCATACCTGTTGTAATTCTATTGGGGATTTTGGACAAGTACTCCTCCATTTTCAGTTCATCGGCCTTGGTAAAAAGTTGCTGGTAGAATTTCTCAGCCTGTTTGATGACTTCTTGGTCCCCGTTAGCCCAATTCCCATTTTCATCCTTAATTTTGTCTATGTGATTTCTATTTCTTCGTTGAATTGTTGAGGCATGGAAGAATTTTGTATTCTTATCCCCTAATTAAAGCCATTTGACTCTGGATCTCTGTGCCCAATATGTTTCTTCTTGTTTCCATAGCTTGTCAATTTTTAACTTTAAGTTTTTAACTCTATCAAGCTGTTCTTCATTGAGTTCTTGCTGCTGTAAGCTGCAAATTTGTTTATTCTTTTCTTCAATCTCTTTGTCTGCTCGTTTGAAGGTAGTCTTGCTCCACTTTGTGAGCTCTGTTTTGCAATTCTTAAATCTTTTTTTCATGTTGTTCCATTCCCCTTCTTGCTGGTTCAGTGGACATTCCCAACCATTTTGAATGATCTTCCCGCAATCTTGATGTTCCTGCCAGAAGTTCTCGAACCTAAAACATCGATCCCTTTTTCCATTTGGCTTTACCTTCAGTATTAGTGGAGTATAGTCTGAGCTTATAGCCGGGAGTGCGCATAATTCTGCATGTGGGAATGCTCTTTTCCATGGCCAATTAGCTAGTACTTTATCTAATTTTTCTTTGGTGATGAACCCATTCCTTGGGTTACTAAACCAAGTATATTTAGCACCCTTGAGGTCAATGTCCATCAGCTCATTGATGTTAACAAAATTCCTGAAAGACTCAATGAGGTAATTGGGTTGTGGTTGCATGCCTTCTTTCTCATCTTGACTGAGTATATCATTGAAGTCCCCCATAAATATAGTTGGTAATGTGCTTCCTGTTGCAGCGGTAGATATTTCTTTCCATAAGCTGGCTCTCTTTTTTGGCGTTGGGTTACCATATATAAAGAATACATACTAATATCTATATTAGCTTTCCAAAAGATGCAAAGTCCCCCGGACAATCCCCGAGAAGGAACACAAAATATATGATCATACCTAAGCCTTCTTCTAATTTTATTACATGTACCTTCATTAGTTTTAGTCTCTATTATAAACAAAACAGACGGCTTCTCTCTTTTGCAAATGTCAATGAGCTCTCTAACTGTCGCTAGAGCCGCCAGCCCACGACAGTTCCAACTGAGGATGATCATGGAATTGGGTGGGGCTTGTTAAGGCCCGCCTCCTCGGCCCATTTTTCTCCATCATCACATTTCTCTTTTTTGAGCACTATCTGTTACTGACGTAGCACCGATACTCAAGAGGGGGTGAATTGAGTATCTAAACAACAATCAATATTTTTTGCAGAAACGTAAATTGCTTTGAATTTAAACAACTCAAATGCTTGTACTAGTATTTTTCCAAGGACTTAAGCCAATTCTTAAGTACTTACAATGAGCTTGTACTTTCCAAAACACTTGTATAAATATAAATAACAAAATCGTAAG
>JASCZI010030630.1:1780-13170 GCA_036250425.1 Stylosanthes scabra | reverse complement strand
ATCTAGTTTCTCTTTAACCTAATTAATCATCAATCTCTTGACTAACTAAACAAGAAAAGAGATAATACACATATCTTGATTTAAACCTATGATAATCAACAAGATTATTGGAAAGAATTAAATGTCACATATTCAATCTCATGCAAAACCTTATTGAATTATTAAAGATTTTAATACACATTAAATCACATGCTCATCTCTAAGTCAGTAAAGATAATATGGAATGATTCTTGATTTTGTTTGAATTCCTATTTTCTCAAATTCAACAATTCAAAACATGGAAGATCTAATTACTTCTCATTACATAAAATCTTTAAAGATCAATACAAAGAATCAAACAAGAAACAAATCAATCATTTATGTGATAGAAATACAGATTCATATATGGCACAATCATTCAAATCGTTATCTCTAATTCAATGAACAAAGGTGAAAGACAATTCTTGAACTAATTTGTGATAACCGAGATTAATGTAAAATTAAATTCTATATCACCTTATTCAACTAAACTTCAATCTTGATATTTCACAAATCATACATAACATGTTTAATATCAAGAACTAGTATAGAAATCAAACAAAAAGCAAGAATCAACTATACCTCTCGGTTGAACTTGATTCTTTAAATGATGAACAAGAAAGATCCAATGAATTGTTGAATAACTTGTAGATGCAGAAAAGATAATTGAATTTATTCAAAACATATTGGAAGAACAGAGCTCCTTTCCCTCAATCTTTGATAGGTTTAGTTCCTCATGATGATGAGAAACTTAGAGACATCTATGAGTACAAATCTTGAAAGAAAAAAGAAATCTAAACTCTGTTATATTGGTGTTGAATTCTCTATTGAATGTTGAATCTCAAAATGTATGAATCCTTAATGAATCTTGAATGAATTTTCATTCTAAAGGACTAAATTTTTGACCTATTTATAGATTTACATATGACCTAAATGAATTACAAATTCCTTTAAATGAAATTCATTAAAATCTGAATTCTTGCAGAATTCTAGGCTAAGTCTTGGGCACCTAGACTTTGGTTCTGGCGCCTAGACTTTAGGCTTGTGATCTTCTTGAAGAGCAACGCCTAAGCGTGGTGAGTGGTGAAAGCCCAAGCCTAGGCGTTGGTGCTTGAATCCTGGACTTTGGTGTGAGCCACGCCTAAGCGTGAGTGGTCATGCTTGGCTGCACTGTTCTCTGTCTTGCTTCTCCTATGTTTTTCTCTGTTTTCTTGCTTCTCAAGCTTCCTTATCCAATTTTTTTGTAAATCCTTAACAAAATACTCAAAGTATCTAATTGATTGAAATATTGATTTATTGCAATGAATATCAAGTTAATTTTGTAATAAATTGTGCATGAATTAGTAAGAAAAACTCTTAATGATGCTTATGCATCACTAGGTCTTGCAACAAAACTCGATTAAATCCCACGTCACCAGGAAGAACTCACCAGTAGTGCAACTTGCATCGAATTGAGTCTGTATCATTAAGCTCCCCATGCTGTTAGCAGGGATAGCGTTAACGGCATCGAAATTAACTCCATTCCTCCCATCCGTTGCCCTTATGGATCAACAGCTAAGATCATTCGCACATTTCAACTCTTAGCCGAGTCACTATGGTCACTACTCGCTACGAACGGAAATCATAATTGCGGAAATTAAACAGGCAGCATAACGGCAAGACATAATGACAAAATAATAAATGGACAGAATAATGGCAGTAAATTAAATAATTCAGAAATCAATTCGACAGAGTAACAGTATATAAAACAGATAAAAACAGTAAAATGTTGGGCTAGTAAAATGGATAAAAACTAATGGAACCCTAAAGTAAACTAGAGAAATGGTGTTTGGTCTCCCTCAAAATGGGTGTGGTCTCCTCTATTTATAGGCACAAATCTGGCCACTGGTGCGTACGCATAGGCCCCTTTGGTGCATACGCATATGGTCCGGCTCCAGCTTGGACGTGACGCCCAAGTCATGCCAATGCGTACGCATAGGCTCCTTTGGTGCATACACATAAGCTCTGGATTTGGCCTCCAAGTTTTTCTTCGCGATCTTCTCATTCCTCTTGCCCATTTTAGCCACTTCCGCTCCGAACTTTGCCTGTTAAAGCCTGAAACACTTGAACACACACATCAAGGCATCGTGCGGAACGGGAAACGATTTAAAACGTAGTAAAATTTGGCTAAAATAGCAGACAATTACATTTACAGCCCTAAGGAACGATTAAACGCAAACATGCTTGTTCTTCATGTATTTAAGTGGTGAGAGGTTGACAATTAGTCAATTTATGACATGAAATAATCCATCGAAATGGGGTTTATCAACCTCCACACACTTAAACGTTGGCATGTCCTCATGCCCAATTAAATCAAATATAGAGAAAACTACACCAAGGCTATGATGAAAGTATAGAAGGAAATCAAAACTGTGCGAAGAAACAGGCAAAGAGCATTACAGCAAATGCTAACCACACAAAACAGTTAAGCTCATAGAAAGGTAATTGATTTAACGGCAAAAAAGATCACAAACCACAGAATCGAGGAGCAAGAACCTTACCCGTTCGTGTTTTCGCTCAATCACTCTAGTGTATTGGGTTAGAAAAGGCTCTTGGTTCCTATCCAATTTCTGCTTTTCTTGACTTGCCCTTCATCTCATCATTCAATATTGTTGTATATACCTGTGTAATCATCAAAAGGTCTTTCGAGGGTTGTAACAGGACTAAGGTGAGGGTTCGGAAGTATTATTTGGTAAGGTGAGCTAAATTTGAATGCTTTGATTAATCCAGAATGCACCTAACCTCTTGTTCTTCACTCTTATTCCCAAACCCATAGTTCTACATGATAGGCATTTCTTCTTTCTTTTGAACAGCAAATGCACTTATTTCTAGTTTTGGTAGCTTCGCTACTCGGGATGACAAAGTTTTCTTTTGAGAGCATTCTTTTGTATTTTCTTCTCTTTGCCATCCCTTTTTATTTTTGTACAAATGCCCTATTTTGCTTTTCATGCATACATGTATCCCAAATGCCCTTGGATGTTTCTTTTGAAGATCCCTTTTTATCCTCTCAAAATATTTCTTCTTGATCCCTTCACTTTTCTTCTCTCAAGAAATAAACCACCACTAAATCCTAGATTAATCAAAGATCAAGTAGGGTTAGATCATGGTTTTTCTCTTTTGTGGCTTATGATGTGCTAAATAGGAACAAAGGGGTACAAGCCTCAAAATTGGGTGCAAGGGATAAATGTAAAGGGTAAGCCTTATTTGGTTTGTGGGCTGAACACAAAGAAGGCCTTAATCATATGAGTACACAAAGTACATACAACAATAGACATAGAGAATTAGGCAAGTCAAAAATCACAATCATAGGAGAGGAATTAACACACATGAAAGGAAATAAGTGGTTCAAAGAACCACATTGATAGGCTCAAAACTCTCTAGGTTTGTGTGTTCTTTCCTTTCATCTATGATTGGATACTTTTATGAAGTGTAAAAATCAATTTCAGGAAGAATTTTCAAAAATTTTGAATGGGTGGGATCCCCAAAAAGAAGGCAACAGTTTTAGGAATCCTAATATTTAATAGCAGATATTCATATTGAGCATAGAGCAGAGTTATGTACTCTCGGGTTCTACAAAAAGGCAAATGTAAACAAATATATACAGAGCACTTAGGTAATATATTAGTAAAGGTCTAAAAGAAGATTAGGAAAATGTTGACCCTTTTTATTTCCGTGTTGCTGTTACTGCATAATACTCGCCTCCCCACACTTGAAAATTGCACGGTCCTCTATGCAAGTGGGAAGTTGTATAATGTTTAGTTTGCTGCTGGTGGGGGTCCTTGATCGTTTCCAGCAGGGCCTATGTCTGGCTTTATCTTCCCCCAGTTGTTAAGGACGCTGTCGAGCTCCCATTGACTAGGGATTCCTTCGGCTTCATTCTCAGCGTCCAGCATTGCCCAGAGTGCAGCGTAGACATCGTTCTTAGGAAGAGCCTCTTTAGCTCCATCCTCTGTAGCTGGCAATGCTTCTTCGGCACCTGCCTCCAGGTTTTTGTCCTTTTCATGCTCTGAGTCACTGCTAATTGCAATAACTTCATGTTCTTCTGACGCTTGGTTCTTGGCACGATGCAGTGAGGTGATCCGCTGGGATCGCCTGCAAGGAGGCTTCGTGCCTTCCCTGGAGATGCCTTTCCCCGCCATTTGATAAGTTAGGCATTTCTTTAGCGGGAGGATTGACGAGGCTATGTTTTCTACTGGGGCTGCTAGTGCTTGAAACTGGGGCTGCACCGTTCCTTGAGACCTTAATGATGCAAGCCTCGGTGAGTCTCGAGTAGGAGGTCTGTACACTTTTGTCTTCCCTTTGGCCAGAGGACTTGACCTTGTGCGTGCCATCTGTAAAAATTGTAAACACCAGACACCAGAGAAAATAAAGTGCTTTTAGGGGTTTTCTTTTAATATGCAATCTCAACGAGGTAATATGCATAAAAGAAGTGAGAACCTAGTTTAGTTTGCATATTAGCACAATTATTCCGAAGTTATAGTTAAAAACCCATGCAAACCAATGCATAAAGATGTACTTTATATGTGAAAATCACATGTTGATCAAGCATGCAATTAAACATATAAGTTTACCATGAAAACATATGGCATTATTTAATTCTATTCTAATTTTCAGACAACATGAAAATAAGCATATCAGCAGGCAAGGGTCATCTAAGCCTATGTTCTAACCATTTCTATCTAATCTTGAGACTAATTACCTATCATGCATCATCTACATACTAAATCAAGGCATTAAATAAAACCATAAAAGGAGAAGAATTAATGAAGACATAAAAGAGAAGAATGAGAGAATCTTACTAGAAATGGGAAAATGAAGAAGAAAAAGGAAAGTTGTGAGAATGAGTGTGTGAAAGTGAGTGCAAGAGGAGTCCTTGTATGGACTCCTTTAATTTTTTTTACTGTCGACTTACGAATGCGTACGCATAGCACGGGTGCGTATGCATAGGTGTCTTTCTTCGACTCAACTCAGCATGCTTCTGGGGTGCGTACACACCCTAGTGTTGTGTGCGTACACACACCCCCTTTTTTTTTGCAAGAACAAAAATTTATTATCATATACCCTAAACGTGTCTAATCATGGCTTAATAATTAAAGCGCGATTAATCAAGCAAGTATGCAATAATCAGACAAAGAGTAGGGTTAGAGAAGCGTTTACGTTGGGTTGTCTCCTACCTAGCACTTTTGTTTAACGTCCTTAAGTTGGACGCATAGATGCCGACGATTCTCATTTCCATTTTGAGTTATTTTTTACCAAATGAGCATCCACTCCCTTATTTTGGTGAAAGATCTTCTTCAGCCCTTTTATCTTTCCTAAGAGATCACTAAAACTCGAACACCTTATTGTTGCTTTGTCCAACTCCTCTTTGGCTTGGTTCTTTTTCTTCTTCTGATTTTTCTTTCTCTTACTGTCCTCTAACTTCTTCTTGTGGTTTCTTTCTTTTTCAGGATTTGGTAACCTTTTCTTCTTCTATTTTCTATTTTCCTTCTCTCTTGTTATTTGGGAATTTTCACTGGACCTTCTTCTTACACGAGTTGTTTTTTTTTCCGTTCAATTTTGCTGCAGCTTTCTCCTCCTCCCTTGGAGCTTTCTTTCCCTTGCTCTCCTACAGTTCGTGTAAACCCTTCTTTCGAGGTTTTGGAGGCGCTGTGAGACGAAATATCTCAATGGCATTCCCAACATAGAAGGTGAATATCTCATCGTAATAGATGAGCTTGAATTCTGCAGTTTTTAAAAATGGCTTTCCGAGAAGCACTTGCGGCGTTCCCCCTTTTTCCCCTTTTGTGGATTTGATGACGTGGAAGTCAGCTGGGATTGCTAGTTCCCCTATCCTAACCAGGATATTTTCCGTAATCCCCACTACTAACACAACACTGGCGTCAGTAATAGTGAATATCTCCTTTGTTTTCTTGAGGGGTCCCAACTTCAAAAACTTGTAGAGCTCGTAAGGCATAACGCTACTACAGGCTCCTAGGTCACATAGACATTCCCGTACTTCCACTCCTTTGATTTTGCAAGTCATTAGGCAAGGGCCAGGGTCTTTGCTTTTAACAGGGACCTCTTCTTTGATCTCCTTGTCATTGAAGAGAATGGCCATGAAGGATGTCATTTCATTATTATAGATTTCCTCTTCGTCCTTTTCACCCTTTTCGTCTTCGCTCTCTTCTTTTTCTTCTTCTTCTGTCTGATCTTCTTCCCCGACAAATTCATCCTCACTGTCTTCTTTTGCGCTTTCATCCTCATCCTCATCGTCGGATTCATCTTTACTTTCCTCATCCTCCTCATCATCGGAATCTACTAATTATGCCAGTAGATCATACCACCAACTAACACTTCTTTCTTCGTTTTCATCTTCATCTTTCTCCCCTTCTGCCTCTTTGTTGTGGATAACATTTATGTCCCCTTTGGGATTTGGTAGAGGTTGTGATGGTAACGGAATTGGGGAAGGTGGTTGGGTTTGGTTTCGCTGGTAGGTGATCCTCTGCAGTATTTCTGTCAGTTGAGTTAGCTGAGACTCCGTTCTTTTCTGCGCCTCCCTTATTTCTTGGTTTTCCAACGATTAGGTTGACCATCGCGCCCTCCTTGAGTGTAATATTGCTTGTTGTAGGGTGGAATTGTAGTGGCATCAAAGAAGTTGTGAGTTGATGTCACTGTGTTATCTTCTTGTAGCTGCGGACACTCGTCAGTATGATGGGAGTTGCAAGAGCAAATCCCACAATGCTTAACCGGTTTCTGCTGCGAACTGTCGGGTTGACGCTTTAAGAGAGTTCGGGTTGCCTGCTGCCCTTCTCGGATTTCTTTTAGCATAGAGGCAATATCCACCAAGGATTTAGCCAAAACAGTCGAGTCAGAAGGCGCAACCTCATACACACCCTTACAGGTGGCCCTTCAGTTAAAATGTTGGTTGGCATCGGCCACAGTCCCTATCAATTCCCACGCTTCTTCAGGTGTCTTGTTCATTAGAGCTCCTCCACTTGAGGCGTCAATCATTGCCTTGTCGGTGGGTGTCAGTTCCTCACAGAAGTAATTGATAAGCAGGAAATCTGAGATAGAGTGTTGGGGACACGAAGAGAGCAACTTCTTGAACTGCTCGTAGTACTCGTGCAGAGTTTCCCCATGAAGCTGAGCAATTCTGGAGATTTCCTTGCGGATGTCATTTGTCTTGGAGGGTGGAAAGTACTTCTCCAAGAATCTCTTCTTAAATAATGCCCAATCAGAAGTTACTTCGGTAGGCAGAGTGTGGTACCAATCCTTTGCTCTATCATCCAAGGAAACTGGTAAGGCGAATGCTTTAACAGCATCTTTGTCACCGCCGATCCTTCTGGTGGTGGCATAGATGACCTCAAAATCCTTGATATGCTTAATGATGCGCGAATCTTTATGATTCGCAATAATCTGATAAGTATATCGGATCAAGTAGTGCCACTAAAGAGTGGGTTATCGTTCCCACGAGGAAAGGGGCATTAAGCAATACTTCCAATTGTAGCTCTCCAATCAGATCAAATCGATTAATAATCAAGAATTAATGCAACACTTAACTAAAGAACAATACAAGGACATCAAGAATTAAACAAATAACATGCAAGAACGTAAATCTTTAAACAAATAAAAGAAACAAATGATGCAAATAAAACCAAATACTAAGAAAGATTCAATAAAGGGGAACAAGATTAAGGGATAGGAGATATTCACAAACTCAACTTCATAACCCAATAGTTCTTTTTATTTTTCTGCAAGCTATAACTAACTAATTCACCATGAATCCTAGTATAACTAAATCCTAATCTCTTAGTGATCTAGTTTCTCTTTAACCTACTCAATCATCAATCTCTTGACTAATCAAACAAGAAAAAAGATAATGCACACATCATGATTTAAACCTATGATAATCAACAAGACTCTTGGAAATAATTAGATGTCACATATTCAATCTCAAACAAATCTCACCTAATCATCAAAGATTCTAATACATATAAAACCACATGCTCATCTCTAAGTCACATGAAGAAATATGGAATGATTCTTGAATATGTTTGAATGTCTATTTTCTCAAACTCAACAATTCACAACATGAAAGATCAATTACTCGTCAATAACCGAATCTTTAAAGATCATGACAAAGAATCAAACAAGAAGCAAATCGATCATCTATGTGATAAAAATACAGATTCATACAATGGCACATACATTCAATTCATGATCTCTAATGCAAAGAACAAATGTGAAAGATCATTCTTGAACTAGCTTATGAACACAAGATTAATGCAAAACCAGATTTCATGTCACTTATCCAATCAAACTTCAATCTTGACAATTCACAAACCATTGATAATATGTTTAATCTCATGAACTAGTATAGAAATTAAACCAAAAGTAAGAACCAATTATACCTCTCGGTTGAACTTGATTCTTGAAGTAATGAACAAGAAGAATCCTTTGAATATTGGTAGAAACTTGCAGATTTTGATATGTTATTGGATTAATCCATTGGCTTGATAAAATAGAACTCCTCCTCCTTAATCGTCAAGTGTGTTTAGCCACTCATGATTATGAATGACTTAAAGAAAGATATGAAGATGGTTCTTGAATGCATGAACATTCAAAGAACTCAAAGGAAAGTAAGAAAGATAGAATCTTGAGAGAAAAGAAAGATAAAACTGAATATACTTCTCTTCACTAATTGAAATGCAATGTATAAAAATGGATGAATGAAAAACTTCAATCTAAAACTAAACTAAATTCCCAGTGAGAGAATTTAATCTATGATCTAATGAATATTATGAATTGATAGTACTGAATCCCCTTTCTAATTGAATTTTTCCATCTATTTATAGGCTTACATAATGGATAAATGAAATACAAATACATTTGAAATGAAATTACAAATTCTGCATAAAACAGCTTGTTCCACGCCTAGACTTTGGCTCTAGCGCCTAGGCGTAGGTTATAATGAAAGCTGATCCTGGATGCCTAGGCGTTGGTCCTGGCGCCTAGGCGTTGTGTTGATGGGCTTGAGCTCTTGTGCTGTCTAGGCCACGCTTAGACTTTGATTCTGGCGCCTAGACTTTGGGTCCTTGGGCTGACTAAACCACGCCTAGACTTTGGATGCCACGCCTAGGCGTTGGTGCCTTGGTGCTTGCCTAAGCCACGCCTAGACTTTGGGTTGGATGCCTAGGTGTTTGTTTAGATTTTTGTCTAGGCCACGCCTAGAATTTGAGTTGGATTCCTAGGCGTTGGCTTTCTCAGAGTTGTGCAGGCCACGCCTAGACTTTGGATTGGGTGCATAGGCACTGGCTCTGGATGTTGCTAGTGACGCCTAGGTGCCGAGTTCCATGCGTAGGCGTGGGGCTCTCTGCTTCAATGTTCCAAAACTCTGTTTCTTGCTCCTCAAGCTTTCTTTATTCATTTTTCCTATAAATCAACAATAACATAATCAAAGTACCTATAAAATATAATAATTAACAGTTTATAAACATATTTACTAATTTTCTTTGAATTTAAGTTAATTATATGAAGAACAATGCATGAATTAGGAGAAGAAATCCCTAATGATGGTCATGCATCACAACACCAAACTTAAACCTTGCTTGTCCTCAAGCAAGCTGAAAATCATATTTCAATTCCTTTGTTTGCTGCTATGGGGAATATTAAGTTTAAATTCTAACTTCAATCAATCCAAATCTTCTATGAGCTTTTGATAGTTCTTAGATCCAAATTGTTTTGTTTATTTCAGAATTTGCTTGACCAAGTAACAAAATGATTAGCCTTTTCTAAATTTTTGGATAGTTCTTCTCTTCTTTTTCTTTTTGTTTCCTCCTCTTTGGATATAATTTGACTCTTATTGTCTTGTCATTAAGGAGGCTCTTTAGAATGAGTTTTTAAATCAACAATCCTGAGTTTTTAAGCTCAAGTTGTTAGGTGTTGAAGCACCCCATTGGATTTACTAGCTCAAGCCTATCCTTATAACTTTTCAACACAAGCATATAGCCTTCAAATCTATTACCTTTTTAGCTCATTTGTCTCATTGAGGAAGCTATTTAGAATGGGCTTTCGATCGAATAATCCCGAGTTTTTAGGCTCAAGTTGCCAAGTGATAAAGCACTCCATTGGATCTAGACCTTAGCCTCTCCTCAACATAATCCAGCCTTTGGTTTTTTAATCTTTTTGGCCATTGATGCTTAGAGCCTTAGCATTTTTCTTTTGAATCAAATTCATTCTATTAGCATTTCACAAGGTTACAAGTTCAACAAACCTTACTCATAAAGCTTTCTAAATCCTCAAACATCTCAAGCTTCTAGTTTTCCATTGATCCCTTTTGGTTGCCCATCAAGGTTTGGTTGACTTGGAACTTCTTCACTTCTTGAATTTCTCTTGCAAGCATATCTTGTTCCTTCCTTATTTGATGGTGGAACTTGTTGCTGTTGTTCCAAAGCTCGTCTTGCCTTGTTTTTACCGTTTTGAGCTCTTCTAGGTACTGAGCTTGAGTGCTTTGCATGTTCTCGAAGAATTGTTGCTGCTGAAGTTGCATGCTAGCAAGCTGCTCATTGATTAGGTGGAAGCCTTGCTGCTACTGCTCCCAATAACTCTGCTGGAAACCTATTTCTGGTTGTTGATATTGAGGCTGAAAGTGTTGGTGCTGCCCTTGGTTGTGGTCTTCCTCATTGCCTCCCTCAAACTGAGGCATTGGTTGGTCTTCTTCTTCTTCTTCTTCTTCATTGTGCTGTTGCACTTGCACATGATGCATTAGCATCTTTGGTTGCTTTTAACTTCAATTTCTCTTTATCATAGTGACTATTCTTGTGATTTATTGCCTTTAATTTGTCAATCAAACAAACTTGATGTTCTTTGAGTTGTGTTTATGTTTATAGAGAACTCCACAAGGATTTTTAGGAATTGAAGACCACAAAATGGAGAATTGAAGAAAGGAACCGAAAGGAGTGAAGAAAAGCAAAGAAAAGGAAGCAAAGTCCAATGTTATACGCCACACTAGGCGTATAACATCAAACCAAACTTTCCAAGTCAATGTTATACGCCATACCAGGCGTATAACATTGAAGCAAGGCAACCAAGTCAATGTTATACGCCACACCAGACGTATAACATTGAAGCAAGGCAACCAAGACTTAATGTTATACGCCACACCAGGCGTATAACATCAAGGCAAAGCTACCAAGGCCAATGTTATACGCCACAATGGGCGTATAACATCTCACCATCCTTCCTCAATTCTTCTCACTTCCAGAAGCAAGCAAAGGCCTCAATGTTATACGCCACCTTAGGCATATAACATTGATCAATTTTTCTCTATTTCTTCAAGCTCTAGTAACCACATG
>JASCZI010030628.1:12198-27836 GCA_036250425.1 Stylosanthes scabra | reverse complement strand
AATCGTTGAGCAAAACAAAAGATGAACGAAGCTCAAAAAAAGAGAGAACGAATGAAAAACTGAAAACTGAAATTTGACGGAAAACAAAGATAGTCGTTATAATAAAGGAGAAGAGGTGCGTGGTTAAACATGAATGGCTAACCACTTGGTTATTAAAACCACTTGGTCAGCTAGAATAATTGTTATAAAATAATATATTTTAGAAAAAAAATAATTTTTTAAACCCACTTTTTATTAAACGGAAAAAACAAATCAATTTTGAGAGAAATAAATTCTACATCCTTATTCAACAATTTGGTCCACTGCATATTAGAAAAACAAAAGCAAAGGAATGCTTGACTTTTTGTTATATATCAAGAGTGGAGAGATTACAATACCTTTAAATAATTAGAGAATAGTTTGAAATTTACAAGACATATTTCTTACAATAATGTTAGACATCCAAGTGATTTAAGTAATCAAGCCCAACCAAATTCTCAACCTACACGCGCCTCTCAACCCACACAATTCCTGATTTTTCGTTTTTTCCTTTTTCACGATTTAATTAATGATTTGGCTCCTATAACTTTCATCTTTTGAACTTTCTTTAACTTCAAAAATTCTAATTCCACCACCAGAGCTACAGGTTAATATATATATAACGAGAAGAATAATTTTATTTGCACACCAAAATCAGCCACTAGTGTATAATACACATTGAAATACAAAAATATATATACAGTTTAACTCATTTTTAGTTTGTATTTAGTATTTCAATGCGTATTATGCACTAGTGGCTGATTTGGTGGCTAATTTTAATGTACACGTAGCATTGCTCTAAAGAGAAACAAAAAAAAAGACACCTTAACAAGTTTAATATAAATTCATGCAAAAGGTCTATATCAACCTTCCAAGAAAGATAGAACTAATAAACGCGTCGCTCACTTTTTTCACTCTTGCTCCTTGTCCTCTTTTTCCAGACAATATTGGAAAAAAAATACCTGCTGAAAGTTGAGAAGCTGAACCTGCGAAAACTTGAATCAAGTAATTAAGGGAAACATGTGATAGTTATATATAACGCACTATATATATTTGACATGAAGAAATGTAGTGAATGGTTATTTATAGGGATGATGCATATATATGATGAAATGCAATAACTTTGTGAAAAATATTTGTAAACAACATACAACAAGAACTGCAACTAAAATATAAATTTCTTATTTTTGCACCGCTAGGGTTTTGCGAGTGAGTGAGAGTATTTGCGCCCAAGCGCCGCCCTCACGGCGGTCGCTCGTTGTTGGTGGTCCACATTCATCACCTTGTCTCGACTAGATCTGCCTTCCCCTGCTCGACATCTTCTCTGCAGTTACAGAGGAGGTTCTCAGCGACATAAGAAGCGACAAACCTCTTCCTCTTCCACTACAAAAAACTCGCTCGTCGTTCTTGCTTCTCATCGAGCCGACATCCGAGAAACAGTTGTCTTCAGCGTCAACGACTCAACCACCAATGCGCCTTAACCAGTTTCCTCTCCTCCTTCCCCACGGTTCTGCGTCACGTTTGGGGGGCGGAGTGTTTCTGAGGTTGACAATCGAAAGTGACTTGGTGGCGGATGTCTCTACTACCGGCTGCCACCATTGAAGTGTCGTGGTGCTTCAACTTCTGCTATGTCGCTGCCATGCTTTATTCTTCCAACTGCATTGTGTGTGACTTTCCAGGTACACTCTAAGATGCAGCTGCTATTTCCAATTGTATTTAAGTGTCTTTGAATCTATTCTAGAGTGTGATAGTTGTTATGGGATCCGAAAGAGCTCCACAATGGAATGTGTGGTGGAGGGGGAGGGATACAAGAGTTTGGACAATTGAGGAGTTTAGAAGATTGGAGGCGGCTTATTTTACTGTGTTTATTGAGAATTTATCAAGTGATATCTCTAAGAAGGAATTGTTTTATTGGTTCAAATGGAGTGGTTGGATCAATGATATCTATCTTCTTAGGAAAGATAAGGAAGAAAAGATTTATTGCTTTGCATTCATAAGATATACAAAAAGGGTGGAGCTTTAAAGGCTATAATGGAAATGAACAACATGAATATGAGGGGATATAAAGTCAGTATAAAAGAAGCGTATCACAGGAGAGATAACAAGGCCATGACAAGACCAGAAGATGGCCCTCATGAGGTGCGTAATACAAGTTCAAGGAATGCTAGTGTGGAATTAGTTAAGGTGGTGAAGGAAAGGGAGATTATGGTGGCAAACGAATTAGTTATGATGATACGTGGGGAAGATAGAGGAAACAATAGTAGAATTTTAGTTGCACATGATTTTTTGAATGAGTAGAGTTTTTCAAGCTACAAACAGAAGCCATTTACATGTGCAACAGAAAAAATAATACATGAGGTTCAATCAGATTCATGCATTGATTACCAGTATTTCATTACTCATGAAAAGGAGGAAATTGAGGATAGGGGTGATCTCCTACATTTACAACACATGAAGAAGTTACCACCTTTAGGGTATTCTATGATGGAAAGGAAAAGGAGTGAAGATGCTCAACATGAAGGGGATGATTTCATTACAAACAACGTTGTGCGTCCTTCTGATTTGGAAGAAACAATAAATCAAATATGGAAGGTGCATTGCCAAGGGGGTAAGATAAAGAAAAAGAAGTTGGTAACAAGAAAAGTGAGCGGAAACCAAAAACAAAAAACAAAAAAATGGAGGTCGACACAAGGTGACCAAGGAAGTTGAGAGACTAGGCTATTTCAAAGGAACAAAACGAGGCTATAGCATTGAAAAGAAGAAAAGCAAAACAAAAGGAAAAAGCACGGAACAGTAGACCGAAAAAATCAAAATCAGATTAGTGCTCGTGTCAAAGAAGACATAAAGAAGTGGAAGAACATGGCATTTGTGAAGGAGATCCTTTGGAGTTTGGGTATAATGCTTTGGAGTTAGGTGTTTTTAGATGTTTTTAGTGTTTAATCTCAATAAAATTCTTGGTGTTTTGTCTATTTTTTCTTCCATTTGTTGTGTGTTGATTGATGTATGTCTTTTGTGATGGTTGCATTTTGAAGATTTATTTCCTCATTTGTTTTCCATCGAACTTACTCCCTATTTGGGGCGAGATTGTAACTTAACTTTCTAAAAAAAAAAAGAATTGCAACTATTTTAATTTCTTCCATTGCCAATGAGTGCAAACACAATCTTGGATGATAATTATTTAAGAATAGGGTCTAAATAAGTGATAAACCATTGAAAAACACACACTCATAAATAAAGTTTGAAGAGTATGGACTAAAAGTCAAAGGAGAAAATGTTCATTCAAGACACAAAAAGTTTAATAAGTAACTTTTCTAATTGTTTTGTATGTAGATTTATTTCTTGTTTGTCAAACCTTCTTTAGAGTTATTACATTGTGTTATAACCACTTGTCCAATTTACATAATATATTTCGTCTTGGTTTGATAACGTTTTCATTTTTCGAAACTAGGTTAGGAAAGTTGTATTTTAAAAAAGAGCTTTTTAGGATTACGTTTAATAAATTGAGATTGAGTAATTGAGACTTAGTATTATATTTAATTGATAGAGAGATTCGGGCTAAAATTTCAGTCTCTGTCTCAAAAATTCTAATATTTTTTATACTGAAATGTGGAGACTGAATCGACTGAAATTTTTGAAGACGAAGACTGAAACTTAATAACATTTTTTACTCAAATACAGTCACTCCAAATTAAAATTTCTAATTTTAATCTTTGTTCCTATTCCACCAATTTAATTTAATCTATATCTCTCAATCTCTATCTTTTTAGTAAAACTTAAATTAAATACAATAACAAGCTTAATTCAGTCCAATATCTTTGTCTCCTACCTCGGTCTCTCTCAAACGCAGCCTTTAGTCGTCGCACGTGTATTTGGTAAAATCAAATAAAATATATTTTTTAATAATCACAAGTAATAATAAGTCTAATAAATTTGAGTATTTATAAATAAATGTGATCATTTTATATAGTTTTTAATTTTAATAAGCACAAACCATTTTTGAAAAGATAATGTGTTTGTGTTTGCAGCTTTTAAAAATGAGACATTTTTCAAAGCACCTAAGGTTTAGTTTTATTTTCAAAGATGACTTGTGTTTGTCAAAAATTAAAAAGATAATATAACCTCATTTATTAACAATGGTAATGCTATATTTACCATTATACATCTCAGTACACCCCATTTTTAACACGAAAAATATAAATATTAGTATAGAAATTTTATTTTTCTATGGTGATTTTTACATTTTTCCGTATTAAAAATAGGGTATATCGAGGTGTACAGTGATACACATAGATTAATTCTATTAATAAATACATACATTTATTATTATAATAATTCTAGGTGAACAAGTGATTTAACCAACCAAGTCAAACCAAGTTTTTTTTTTCACGCGCATTCTTCTTCTCTCTTTCATCTTCTTCTTCTTCGTCTTCTTCTTCTTCTTCTTCCATAGACGTGTGTTCTTCTGTGTCATTGTTGTCGTCGTCGTCGTCATCGTCAACATCTTCTTCCTCCTTCTTCTTCATCTCCGTCTTCTTATTTTCCATTGTCTTCATCTTCTTCGTCTCTGTTTTTCTGTTTAGCTGTTCTACAATATTTAGTTGTAGTTCAGATTATAGAATTCAATTGGATTTGGATCGTTCATGTGAATCAAAACATATCTTACTGGTTTTAATTCAAAGTTTGATTCAGTTCAATATTGCTTACTTTGGTTCTGCTTTTCATTTTTTCAGATTCGTTGTGCATTTTATTTCGATTCATTATGGCATGTTATTTCGGTTTAGTTTTTTAGGTGTTGTGTTTTTCTCTTTTGAGATTCGTTGTGCATTTTATTTCGATTTAGTTTATCATTTTATTTTTGTTTAATTGGTGACTTTTACATGTTGTATTGTATTGTTGTTTTGCAGTTCAGTAAAAGTGAATTAGATTAAAATACAATAAGGAAAGACCAAAACTAACACAAAACATAACCTAAATTGAACCGAAATAAACAAAATGTGATTTCTAGTTTAATTAACCAAATTAAAACCGCATTATTGTGAAAAATAAACAACAATGGAAGAAAAAAAGCTGACACAAATTCTAACCTAAACTGAACCGAAATAAATAAAATGTGATTTATAGTTCAATTAAACCAAATCAAAACTACATAAGAGTGAAAAACAATAATGGAAGAACAAAACTAATACAACTTTAACCTAAACTGAACCGAAATAAACAAAATATTATTTCTATTTCAATTAACCAAAGAAAAACTACATTAGAATGAAAAGAAACAATGGAAGAACAAAACTAACGCAAACTCTAACATAAATTGAACTAAATTAAACAAAAGATGATTTCTAGTTCAATTAACTAAATTAAAATTGCATCAGAGTGAAAACAACAATGGAAAAATAAAAATAACACAAATCATAACCTAAACTGAAACGAAATAAATAAAATATGATTTCTAGTTCAATTAACCAAATCAAAACTGCTTCAGAGTGCAAAGTAAAAATGGAAGAACAAAACTAACACAAACTTTAACCTAAACTGAACCGAAATAAATAAAATGTGCTTTCTCGTTAAATTAACCAAATAAAAATTTCATCATAGTGAAAAGCAACAATGGAGGAACAAAAATAATACAAAACCTAAACTAAATTCAACTGAAATAAACAAAAACATATTTATAGTTCAAATAAGCAAGACAAAACTGAATTAGAGTGAAGAACTATGTTTATGTTAGTTTTGCTATTATATTTTCATTCAGTTTATCAATATATTTTGGTTCAGTTTGCATTACAAAAACAATTTCCATTTAAGAAGAAGAATAATACGATGATGATAATAGAGGAGGAGGAGGAGAAGAAAGAAGAAGAAGATAATGATGATGATGACGAGGACAACTTAGATGTAGAAGAAAAAGATGATGATGATGATGATGAGGACAACACGCCCGCTTGGGTGGGGGAACTTTCGTCGTTGTAGTTGAAAGCTCCTTATCCCTTGCAGGCAGTGTCGGAACCTTTTAAAAGTGTCACAGGGGTGCAACCAAAATACCGAGTATGGGACTCAGATCGTTCTGCTCAGGAAGCGAAAGGGAAAGTTTATTTTTTATTGGGGTTTGGTTGCAGTTGAATTGATTTGAAAGCAGTTCGCAGTTTGAAAACAGTTGAAAGCAGTTAAATAACAATGATAATAAAAGAGTATCACGGCCGTGGATTGAAATACTATGCATCCCTATGATCACTATTACGTCCCAAATCGATTAAACGCCCCCTAGGAAGAACCTCTGAATATCCTCGACACACTAGCAGTGAGGTACTGATCCCACGATGGTTTCGAGTTAAACTCACAAGGGTGCAGGTATGGCGTTGGAGTCAGCGATCCAACCCACTGGTCAGTTGCTGAACGAACTCTTTAGAAACCTGCTGTCACCAGGTCCTAATGCACACGACTGGGCTAGCATTGGAGTCTGCGATCCAACAATTGGGGTTGAACGAACTCTTTAGAAACCCGCTGTCACCAGGTCATAATACACTTGTACCTGTTATCACCGTGGTGAATCCATGTCGTAGGGACCTCATTCTTTTGCTAGCAGGGGCGTACGGATAGCATTACGGGTTTAACCCGATCTTCCCAGTCTGATCTTAATGGGACTCGCAGCTAAGGTCATTTGTACATTCCACCCCACAGCCGAGACACTATGGGACTCTACTCACTAATTGCAGAAATAAAAAAAGCATGAAAATAAATTGGCTGCATAACAGTATGAAAAAGCGTAGATTGCAAAAAAATAAACGGACAGAATAACGGTAAAGTAATTTGATTAAAACAGAAGTTTAACAGAGTAACAGTAATATAAACAAAGAAACAATAAAAATAAAAAAGTCTGGCTAGTGAATGGACAATAAACCTAGAATGGAACCCTAAATACTAAGCTAAATGTGGAAGTGGGCTCTCTTGAAATGGTGAAAGGCTCCTCTATTTATAGATGCTGAAACCCCCTAATGCGTACGCATGGAAGCTTCATATGCGTACGCATGAGTGCCGAATCTAGCATTTGGGCGTGCCGCCCAAGGCTATGATGCGTATGCATGGCTTCATTCTATGCGTACGGATGGGGTCCAGAAATGGCCTTCTAGGTTTTGTTGCGATCCTTTCGTTCCTTTCGTTCTTTACAACCACTTCCGCTCCGAACTCCGCCTGTTTAATTCTGAAACACTTAAGCGCACACATCAAGGCATCGTGCGGAACGGGAAACAGTTCAAAACATAGTAAATATTGGTTGAAATAGCAAATAATTACAATTGCAGGCCTAAGGAACTACTAAGTGCAATTAGACCTATTTTGCTAGTGTTTAAGTGATGAAAGGGTGATAATTAGTCAATTAATGCTATAAAATTACCCATCGGAACGGGTTTCATCAGACGACGACGACAACGAAAATGATGCAGCAGTAGAAGAAGAAGGACAATGAAGAAGACAAGGACATGGGCGTGTGTTTGAGTTGGTTATTGAAAAAGGGCTGTTACGTTTTGTAAACATGTGTGCATGCACTTTTGGTGAGTGCGGTTTGTTGCTAGGATGCTTGGTTTGTGCTTAGTTGATGATTTTACTTGTTCAAATAACATGATTGTTATTATTATATTTATATCACTAATGATATTTTTAAATTTAAAAAGCCAATTTATTAAATACAATAATTGTTGCTTCTACTTACTAAAAGACATTTTTTTATTTGATTTTACCTAACAAATGTCATGTAACTTTTAAAAATTGATTTTTAAAAGACAAGCTACTTGTTCAAGTTGATGAGCTTTGAGAGAGAAACAAAAAATAAGAATGATATTATTTAAAAAATCTAGAGAACTCCTACAAGTACAACCAGGGGTGAAAATAAGTTCATTTGACCTTTTATACAAAATGGGGAATTTGCTAAAACATATTAGGAGCAGCAAAAAACATAATGTCGAGTAACCAACACAATGAAGTTTGAAAGATCAAATGACATTTGAATATACCTCAAAAGATTAAGGCTTCCTATGAAGCCATCCAAAATATTATCCCCGTTTTTGCTAATTTATATAAAAAGAGAATTACTAACAATGCTCTATGTCCTATTTGTATGCATGAGAATGAAATTGTTGAGCATGCTTTGATTCTCTGTAATTGGACAAGACTGTGTGGTTTGGTAACCAAATACTAAGTTTCCCAACTCAAAGTAAAATATCCACTCTGGGAGTTTGGATTACAGAAACCATGCTCAAAATGAAACAACAAATGGGGAATCATTACAGAGTTTTTGTTAACAAATTAGCATACTTACTATGAGAAATATGGAAATCTAGAAATCAAGTAGTTTATCAAATTATTTAGCCAAATCCTAAATTTATCATCTTTCATGCTAAAATGAGAGAAAAATAATTCATGACATTCAGCAATAAAACCAGCATTCTATAGCTAAGGAGGTTACCTGGCATGCTCCACTCCGGGGTTGGATTAAATACAATGTTTGATGCTAGCTTTAGCGAGCTCTCTAAGGTGGGTACAACAACGACAATTGTTAGGGACCACTAGGGCATCCCCATAGAAGGGGCTACTACCAAATTGGCTGCAACATCAGTTCTAGCAGGGTAGGCAATAATAGTGCGTGAAGCTTTAGAATTAGCTACAAAAATGAAATTGAATCAGGTTTTGATTGAATCAAATAATAAAACTCTCATACAAATAATAAAGTCCAAGCACTATATTTGGGAAATACAACCAATAGTTGAAGACACATTGAAATTAGTCACTATCATACCTCAGTGTGGGTTCACATGGATACCCCGCAATGAGAACACTTTGGCCCATATACTAGCTATATTATCCGAGGTTGGTATGATGCGACGGGAATGGAGTGAGATGTCGCACTAGCGATAAGGTATCTAATAAATCAGGAGGCAGTGACAGCAACAAAAGTAGCATCCATGGGCACCTATAGTAAACCAACATACAGCGGAAGAGGTCATCAATCTTAACTGTTACAGTTAGGAGAATACACACAGAGGAAGAAAACTCTTATAACAGGGATTACTAGTCAAGGCATAGGAAATAGTTGAGAGCTTGGCTTCAAGATTAGGCTGCTGCAGTCTGCAGACCCAGGTAACCGAGACATGGCAATGTGAGAATTGCAGAACCTATCTTGGTGTCGTATTCTCATCGTTAGCGTCAACAATGAAGACCCAAAATCAGAACTCATCGTTTCACAACATCTCGGGCTCAGAAAGCTTGAACACCTTGAACAACAAAGGATTCTCATTCAATCCAACCAATGGTAGTGGAGATGGTAGCAATACCACAAGCATGAATTCTCCTTAGGTTAGACTAAGCTTAGGACTGGGGCAGCAGGTGATGGGTTCGGGTTAGGGTACACAGGGCTTTGCCCTTGTAAAAAAAACAACTTTGATCTTAAAATAGTCAAGGAAGAGTTTCTCATTTCTGTTATTTCTGTATAGTTATTACATATAAATAGTGTGCTAAGTACAATAAGCTCAAACCATTCTAACTAACTCATTCTAACTGTCATTGCCACATCAGATTACCTATTTCTGCCATTCCAAGCTTGCTATGACGGACTTGGAACTAAGTTGGAGCTAAAGCCTTGAATAGTATATTAGCTACTTGGTGTTTTGTTGAAATCAGTAGGAGCTTAGTGACTTGCTCTTGCCATTTTTCCCTTACAATGTGACAAACCAGCCGTAGTAAACTGCTAATTAAAAAGAGTCCATTTAATCAGTTTACTTGTTTTTTACTTTTTTTTTTGCTTTTTAATTAGGTTATTGACAACTAATAGTCGATTCTCAGTTAATCAGAGGGTTTGTGCATAAAGGGCTGCCATGGAGAGCTGCCTAAGAGTTCATTTATGGGTTATTTTGGGATCTATATCTAGATGCCTGACCCTAAGGAAGAAAACAAAGAAAAAAACAAAAAAATAAAGGAAGAGACAAGAAAGGGCAAACTCAGAAATGGGGAAAGATAGAAGTGAAAGAGGGACTTGATGAATGGATGGAAGTAGCCAGAAGATGAAAAAGGAAGAAGAAACCGAAGAGATGGAACAAAAAAGAGGAAATATGGAAGAAAGAAGAAAGCAAAAGGTTGAGGCTTGAGAGTAGGTAGAGGAGGTAGAGGAGGGCCACTGCAGCGTAAGGGCTGAGCGGCAGTGACCCTCTTAAGTTCTGCAACGTGGAGAAGGCTTGAGAGAAGAGTTGGAGTCACACATGAATAGAGAGGCATTGTTGACAAGTGCTTCTTTATAAGAAAAATTTATATTCTTTCCCAGTCAAAAAAAAAGAAGAATATGTTGATTATATTTTAAAACATTTTAATTAAGTTTTACTTCATTAATATTGAACGATAGATTATTAGTATCTTGGCAAGAGAGATTTGTTTAGTTAGTATTATATAAATGAATCATTTTAAGTTTAAATAATTGATTATGAAAACTAAATCAAACCCGCCAATTAGAGCCTTTTTTTTGTGTTTCAGTATAAAGCAAAGAAAAGAAAGACAGAACAGAAGGATAACTAGAAATCAAATGGGAAAGTATGTCCCTCTGAAGAATAGAAGAGACCTCCTCTGTTTGTTCAAACCACTTTGAATAGTGAGACTTGTTCCTCGTCACAGCTTTAGCAAGAAAGTCAGCAGCAGAATTGGTCGTCCTCAAAACAGCACCCACACTCACCTCCCAATTATGACATAATGTCTCAAGAATTCTACTAATTATGTCCCTATTTGTAGCGTAAGCAGTAGCATTGGCATCACGAAGGAGAAAGACACCCTCCAAATAGTATGATTCATAACTAACATTACGCAGACCAACCTCCCAATCTAAGACCAAGCCTATCCAGATAGCAAAACTATGGGGTCCAGCCAGCTTTTACTATTTGCACAGTAAACTTTCTAGAAAGAGGGTTGGTGACGGCAAAACATGTTTGCGCACGGTAACCAAGTTACGGTGCAGGTACTGTGCAAACAGTGAAAAACACGTAAAGTAGAAGAAAAATCAAATGACGCACAACAAAAGTTACTGTACAGACATCTAAACCTTACCTATAAATAGCGAGGATGTTCATTTCTTTTTTTGTATCAAACTGAATAGAAAAATTCAGTGAGAAAATGTAGCGGTTTAATTACATGTTGAGATATATAGGCTTTTATCTCTGAGAGGTGTGGGTAATGTCCAAAAATTATAAGGTGTGTGTTTATACACCGAAAATATTTTTGGGGGTTAACATGTGTTATTCCTTAATTTTAGGAAAGTGTTCTCATTGGGATATACTATAAGTAACTCTTGCGTGTGTAAGAGTGTGTGAATGATATGATGTAATTATCCTGGATATATATAGTGGAATTTCTTTCGGAGTTTGGCCTATGATTTTTACCCGTTTTTGGGGTTTTCCACGTTAAATATTGGTACAAGTTACTATTAATGCAATAGCGCTCGTATAATACTATTCATGTATACCGTGTGATACTATTTACCGAGATGTATATGCACTGTTCACGCATACAGATGTCAGTATTGTACTAGTATACATATACGTTACAGTTCATGTATACGGTTATTATTCACGGATATGGTTTTTTTGTTAAAGTTATTTTTCTCTCGGTGAGGTTAATTTTTTGTGGGAAATGGTGTCGGATTTCCGCTATGCACACAAAAACCGGCTTAATTTCCCAACAAGTGGTATCAGAGTCAATGGTTGATCGGTCTGGTCAGGAGTATTCATGTTAACCATCGAAAGTCTTTCCGTCAAGGGTGGTCCGAGCAGCATGTCCCGCGGTGTGATGTAGCGGTGCTGATGGACGAATACTTTGGTGGAAAGTTCAATTCCTATTATGCTCTATGGTTGCAGTTTTATTTGATCTTCCACATCAGAAAAAATTTGTTCTTTGATGTTGATATGTTAACCTTGGTTATTGGAGGAAAGTGTGATACGATGAAGGTGTAGTGCGGAACCGGTTTGGTGTACTGTTTATACTATGGAGACACTGGTCCAATGTACAGTTGCAAGGTCTTTTGTTGAAGCTGTGATGGCTGACAGAGAGATGTGACGAAGGTTTGACTTGAGGTAAACTCAAGTCATGGACGTGTAGGGATTACACGTGACACCAGAAAAATTCAGAGAGGGTTTCTCTCAGTGATTTGGGCATGGTGTTTTGTCCAGGTGGATCGGAGTAGGTTCAGAGAAGGGGTTTCTCTCTCGGCGATTTTCTCGGTAATAAGAAGGATATCCTTATGGAGCATTGAGCTACAATTAAAAGGGATATGTTGCTGCTAACAGGGTCCACACTTGTACATGAGCATTGGTTTTCGTTGATGCAGGGTTGTGATAGAGATATGTCGATGGCTGATGAACTTCCCGGTAGAGCCAACAGAGAGGTTACACCATAAATTTCAGCAAGGTTCTTTTTACATGAGACAAGGTAAAATTATTGGGATAATTTAGTTCCAAGTGGCTTTACTCATAAGTTGGAGTATAATAGTTCAGTTTAGAACTATGGTAGTTCGGTTTTGAAATATGATTGTTGGTTTAGACAATGACAGCAGTTGTTGTGTTCTTCTTTATCGAGGTGGAGACTCTAGTTGATCGAGGATCATCCCCGGTGATGGCTGGAAATTTGTCCACTTGCTAGAGGCGGAGATTTGTAGGGTCCATCCAGCTATGCAAACACTATTTGCACAATAAACTTTTTTGAAAAAGGGGTTGGTGGCTACAAAACGCGTTCGCGCAAAGTAACCAGCTTACTTTGCAAATACTGTGCAAACAGTGAAAAATGCATAAAGGAGAAGAAAAATAAAATGACGCACAGTAACTAAAAGTTACTGTGCGGGTGTCTAAACATCGCCTATAAATAGCGAGGCAGTTCATTTGTTTTTCTGTATAGAACTTAATAGAAAGAAAATTTAGTTAAAAAATGTAGCGGTTTAGTTATATGTTGAGATAGGTTTTTATTTCTGTGAGGTGTTGGTAGTGTCCAAAAATTATAAGGTGTGAGTTTATATACCGAGAATTTTTTGCGGGTTAACATCTCTCTTATTCCTTGTTTTTAGGAATGTTTTCTCATTGGGATACACTATATCTAACTTTTGGGTGTGTAAGAGTGTGGAAAAGATATGATGTAATTATCCTGGATATAGTGGAATTACTTTCGAAGTTTGGCCCATGGTTTTTACCCATTTTTAGGGTTTTCCACGTTAAATATTAGTGCAATGGTGCCCATATGGTACTATTCACATATACCGTATAGTACTATTTATCAAGACGTTATTGTTCATCTATACGGTTACTACTCACGAATACGATTTTTTCATCAAATTTATTTTTCTGTCGGTGAGGTTAATTCTCGGTCGAAAATGGTGCCAAATTTCCGCTACGCACGTAGACGACGGCTTAATTTCCCAACAAAAAGTTCTCCCCTCTATGTGATTTTTCTACATTTTAGTAGTGCATTGGATCCCTTTGTGGCTACTTTTGTTATGAGGGTGAAGTTTTAGATCTTTCTAGATCTAATAGGAAAACACTACGAAGACATTTTTATGTGGAGAAGAAAATAATGTATCCTAATATTTTGCAGCACATATGTGTTCATCAAGAAACAAGAGAGACTCAGATGTATCATGTTTCTACCATTTAAGATTTTCAGTAATTGAATGTTGCGCCTCCTCCTAGATCATAGTTCAACATTTAGGATATTTATTTTCGTTTTTTTAATGTAAAACTGTTGATTTCTGTATTTATAAATATCTTTTGGCTTCATTTAAATGATAATTATGTTTTCTTTTTAAAAAAAAACATATTCTTCTTTTTTTTAAGTAATCATCGTATGAATGTCAAGATAATCTACTGTTATTATTTGAGGAATTAATCATTTCTCTCTAACATGAGTGATAAATATAATCTTAGGACCTTCATACTTCTACACATGCATCAACATTGAGCACCTAATATTACTATTGAGACTTATATAAGCATATTGTTTTAACTACTGCAGCAGGACGCCACTAGGCAAATTTGTGATTCACCGTCAAACATATGCATGAAACAGATACATCATACATGTATATGTATTTATATGGATTAAATAATTTTGATCTGGTCTAAGAATTATATTCATCACTTCCCATCATATTCAATCCATAATTACTAATTTGACATGAAAAAGGTCAACCTATATTTAATGACATGATGAAAAGTAGTATGTTATTACCTGCTGATCAACAATGACAACCCTATTATGTATTTTATTTAGAGTAAATAAAAAGAGAAAGTCTAGGTTACCAACATTTTGGTAATTAATATTAATCTATAAATTTAAAATGCCATTATTTATTTGGACTTATTTTTTATGGGCTGGATTTTTTTCATTTTATTTGATTTTTATCTCTTGTTGGTTTCTATTGATAAAAAAATTATTGGCTACCTAATATGATTGTTTTTCTAATTATACTTATTGGCTCCCTATTGATTCTTTAACGTTGGTTCCCTAGTATCATATTTAGTATTTCCTTACTTCACCTATATAAATTTGTAAAATTAGAGATATGAAATTTCCGAATTAACCCTATTTTCTTTTTCCTTCCAGGTGATGAAAAGGATCCAAATTATCATTGGTGCTTTCCTTTTGTAAATATATAGGTGTTATTATGTACCGAAACTATATATATGTTATATGATTGATGATATCATGAAATTTCTGCCTTGAAAGGTAAACTTTGCCCATATAGGTTAGTGGTTTAAATAATACTTAAATGAGATACACAAACGGAAGCAAATAAAATACACTGAATAAGAAAGTTGTGAAAATAAGGCAAGAAAACAAGTGGATGAATATTTATTGTAGCATGTGATGATCATCAAGACAGCTTAAATTCTTAATCCTAATTGGAATTAAGAATTCATGAAGAGGAAGTCAGCGAAAATAATAATAAAAAACACTTTTACTGCTTAATAATAAGAGTAATCATAAGACGTAGACAACGAAAATAACAATGATTAAACAACTAATTAACTCAATTAAAACACAAGTCAATCTAATTATACGTACATCATGAATAAAAAAATTATTGAAATGGTTTTTTCAACGTCAAACTTGCAAGTAAACAAATTAGAAATAAGTTTTACGAGCCTTGCTAGCAATAAGTATCTTTAGAAGAGTAGTACAAAATAGATAACTTTTTTTATGAGTTTTGAATGTTAAAAACTTTTTCTCTTTATTTCTCTTAACCAATAGCAAAGTAGTTGTTAACCAAATCCCTAACTTAATACTATGTACACGATACATCAATATATTTTTAGTAGGAAATGTTACTATATATTATGTGAATTCATAAAATAAAATAAAAATATATATACAGTAAACTGACAACTTAATTCCCAAATAATTTCTTATTAAACAAATTCATTCTTGAAAATTCAAAAGCAACGAATTACTCTCTCAAATTAACTACTGTCTTGAGACATCTGTAGTGAGGGGCGAAATTAGACCGTTTTTTCAAGAGGTGAAAATTTGAAGAAAAATTAATAATTAATAATTTTATCATGTATTCTTTCTATCATATATGTTTTTTAATTTTTTGTGGTGTCATAATA
>JASCZI010030628.1:0-12084 GCA_036250425.1 Stylosanthes scabra | reverse complement strand
TTATATATATATATATATATATATATATATATATATATATATATATATATATATATTACTATAATATTTGATAAAATTAAGGATGAGGTTTTTTAGAAGAAAAAAATTAATATGTAAAATTATATTAAAAAATTACTACTAAATAATATATATTCTAATTTTAAACTCTTTTTACTTTTCTTAAATAAAAAACATGAATCTATTAGTAAACAATATAGTTGAATTGGTCTAAAATAGGATAATAATATCAAGAATATAAACTTATTTGGAAAAGAATATACATAATAACTAAGAAAAAAAAGTCGAGATTAAAAAGATATTACTCTTATTTTGATTTTAGAATTTTTAATTATAAATATAAATATATTATAAATTATTTCTTTTAAAAAAGTTTTCAAAACATAAAATTTAATAGGAGGGCCAAAATATAAAATTATAACTTTGTTATTAAAAAAGTTTTAACTTGGGAGTTACTACCCCTTGCTAAGTAAGTGGCGAACCCGTAGTCCTCACCGGCGGAGCTAGGCCAACCTTAAGGGAGGGGTCAAAAATTAATTTGATAATAAAAAAGAAGGTTGAAAACAAAAATTTAAGAAGGTTAAATTTAAATTTATCTATATATTTAAAAAAGAAATTTAATGTTTGGGAAGCCATTGCCCCCTTCTAATACATGAGGCTCCGCTCTGGTAGTCCTTTTATTAGGGCCATTAGCTGGAAGGACACCTGTAATTCTTTTGGGTGATCTCAAGGTTAGACTATGTACATTTCACTCTTTGGATGCGACTATTTTTCAGAACTTGTGTTTTTTTTTTTTTTTTTGGTAACAAAAAGTTTAGGTAAGTTGGGTCCCGGGCTCATCAAGGCCAGGGCAGGCCCCACGGCTCTATGAGCGCTTACAGACCTTGTGGGTTATTAGCTGATCCCTTACTAACTGAACCAACCTTTGTTGGCTCAGAACTTGTGTTTAACTTAAGAAATTTGTGCGCCAAACTATTTTTTATTTCAATCATGCTAAGTAGCCAATAAATTTTTTGTCAATAGAAACCAACAAGAGATAAAAACCAAATAAAATGAGAGAAACCCAACCCATAAAAAATAAGCCCAAAAAAGTAATGACATTTTAGACTTGTTGGTTAGTGTTGGTTACCAAAATGTTGGTAACCTAGATTTTCTCTTAGGGAAATAGTGAATGGTAAAAGGGGAGAGAGAAAAGAAGAAAAAATAATATTGTCTCTCTAATATTGGCTTCCAAGACTTTCTTTACTAGATAATAACGGTATGGGATTAAGTATTATTTTAGTCTCTATAATTTTAGGTGAAAAAAATATTGTCGCGAGATTTTTTGTGTTCAAAATCATTTTTAATGTTTATTTAATTTATATTTTAAAATCGTCCTTTTGAGTCATAAATTCCTTTTAACAATAAAATTGCCAACTAAATTATATTATTTTCACCTCATTGCTTTTCTTTTAATGATAATCACCACCAAAACTACCTATAATTTTCGAATAAGTATAGAAAATTAAATTTTGAATTGTGATTTAATAAAATTAATGTTGTTAAATTTTTTTAAAAAAATCAAAAAAGTTATTTTGGTGATATTGTTGACGGTTATTAACTTCTTATACAGAGGGAAGTAATAGTAGTAAAAATAATATAATTTAAGGGACAATTTTATTTTTTTTAAAAGAATTTGTGATTGAAATGCACTTAACCCTAACTTTATGTATGTCTAGTAAAATGATAAAGGTAAGTGAAATAGAGAAAAAAAGTGTTTATAAATTAAATTCTAAATTTCAACGTTGATCGTGGAAAGATATTTAAATCAAGACTGCTTTAGAAATATTGTTAAGTATCATTATGATATAGTTATGAGAATCGGATTATATCACACAATATATAATTCAAATTAATCGGGAATCAATTTACCAGATCATTTCAGTTAAAAATAAAAACTGATTTAAGTGAATTAGTTAAAAAAATTGTTAAACCAATTTAATTAGGATAATGTTTAAAATAATTTAATAAAAAAATTATTTTTTCAAAATGGTATATTTTATACATCAATATATTATTTTATTATATCCAATTTAATTTAGTAATCTGGATAAATGAATCTTTACATTTTTGAACTTAGACTGGTTATCAAAACCATGTTAATGGGTTAGAGTAATTCTGCAACATGGGATATCCATCAACTGCAAATAAATAAATTTTTTAAAAAGAATAAAGTAATAACAAGAGGAAATTTCTGTATAAAGCAACTTGATAAAAGGTAAAATTTATGTTATTAGGGTAGAACTTTACACTCCTTATTCAGTGAGGGTGACAATTTCGAATTAATTAAATAATTATTTTTGGACAATTATTACATTCAGGTTGTGTTACTTCAACTAACTTATTTATAACTCCATGTTTTCATGTATGATGAAAATGGCACAGTGATGTTGAAGGAGAACAAAAGGGAAAACGCAAAACTTGCTTGTTATGGATTCAATTGCAACAAAATCACCAAAATGCCACACACAAGAAAGAAACAAGAATTAATCTCGACATCATGAAAAGGTCAATGCTTAACAATATATATGTTTTTTTTTTTCTTTTTCTTTTGTTTTTGGACTATTATGTTTGCATTTTTTTCTTTCGAGAATAATATTTTCTTCTCATCCACCTTTTATATTATTATATATCCTGGAAAAAAATTGAAACTTTGCTGGCCAAAAAACAATTTGAATTTCTTTACTACCCACTTATTGTATCTTCTTCTTGTCATCTATATATTTTGTCAATCATTTCTTTAATTAAGTCAACTTGGTTTTGTGTTCATCGGTTGATTTTTTCTTCTTTCTTTTTATATATTTTGACATCCTTTGTGTCAGCAAAAAGTAATAAACAGTGTCAACATGTATCAACAAATTAATTCAAACAATATTATGCATGTAAGAGTGTTTTTTTTTTGTTATTATTTTTTATTTTATTTTACAGGGCATGTAAGAGTGATTATAATTTATAGTTGTATTACATACTTTTATGGGTTTGACTAATAATGAAATGGTTACATCAAGGAAGACTCCTTCTAACTAAGCTCTTGATACTAAATTTTTTAACGATCTCTAAGTTGAAGAAAATACTTAAGAGGTCATGAATTAATTAGAAACTTATAATATAAGATCACTAATATAATTAGAAGATAGAGTAGATCAACTAGAGAATAATATAATCAAATAAGTTAATTAAGAAGAGGTCCGGAAGAAAAAGAAAAACTATAGATGAATTAATTTTTTTTCTATAATTCTACTAAATTCGTAACTGGATCTTGAAATTTTAAATTTTGTAATTAGATTTTTTAATTAAATAATTTTAGGTAGGTTATTAATAATTATCCTCTAAAAATATCTGTTTCTTCTAGAATATTTCACAATTTACGTAACATAAAAAACAAAAATGGTTAGTAAAGAACAAATAATTTTTTTATCAAGTATAACAAGTTAATTATAAACTTTTAATCTGTAAAAAACACACATACACACATCTATTTAATAAGAAAAGAATAATATGCATTGTTTATTTTTATTGAGCATGCATCTATTTATTTATAAATCGATATGTTTAATTTAATTTCTATTAAGGCTTTTTTTAATCATTTTCGTTTGACTAAAACATTTAAGTTTTGGAAAATATATTCTTAATTTGTTTCATTTTTTTTGGACGGATAATTTGTTTCATTTAATTGGTGGTTGTTGTCATTAGCTTTCTTGACCAAGGAAAATATGCATAAACCAAAAATGGTACGTTGCTGAAATCAATAGTCACTAGCATTACATAATCATATCAACCAAGAAATTTCCAATAAGATCCTTTTTTTGTTCTTTTACTTTTCAGGTGAGATCATATTCGTCTCCCGTATTTTTTTTATGGGAAAGTTTAGAGAACTCATAATTTATTAGTCAATAGATTTTTTTTTTTCTTTTATCTCTCACCTATTATTTCTCTAATTACATTTATTGACTCCCTATTAATTCCTTAATATTGGTTCTGTAATATTACTTTTTTTATTTGTTTTCTATAATTTGATAACCTGTTATTCTAATTAGTTAGATTTTTAGTACACCATCAATGCAGCAAGACAGGGATCATCATTAAGCATCTAGGTATTTTAAGAAATTAAATATATTTTTGGTATCTAAATATTTGTTTTTATTAGGGAGTTATTCAGTAATTATTGTTATTATTATTATTATTCCGAAGGAGAATTATTATGAGTGGAATAAAAAACAATATTTTTTGAAAAGCTTGACATAATAAAAAAAAAAGAAAAAAAGAAGAAGAAACAGAAATGAATATTTTGGAGAATAATGATATAAAGATAAAAAGCCAGATCTATCATCTGAATATAAAAGAATTAGTCATTAAATTGATTATTATATATATATATATTATATTATATTAATTTAGACACAAAAAAATATATATTAATTTATATACTTTTCTGATTAAATAATAAAATATAAGAATAATTGAATATTAGAATAATTATTAAAGTTATTTATAACAGTATAAAATTTTCAACATATATAACAAATACATATTTCTATAAGACACCAAAAAACTTAGAGACACAAAAAAAAATACATATTTCTATACATAGTGACTCGTTGGCAATAGATTTTTTGTACACAAGTGATAGATTAATTACACATTTATATTTTATTATTATTATTATTATTATTATTATTATTATTATTAATTAATTAATTAAAATCCGAGAAAAATTATGATGATCCCTAAAGTCATTTCTTAAAATATTAGTAGTAGATCCACATACCTTATATAGGTTGCAATATCCATAACCTGGTCAATTCTCTCTCAATCACTCTCCATTCTCTGCTAAAAAGAAGCAAAAAAAGCGTAACTGCATTCCTAACTCTGCACAAGCCAATCACTACTACTCTCTCTTGGTATTATTCTCTTCTTTCGATGCTTCTCATTCTTTTTAATTAATTCATTGTTTATGTTCTGCAAGAAAGTTATTTAATTTATATTATTTCTTCTCTAACTTAAAGAAAAATAAATATATTATTAGACAAGTAGCACTCCTTGTATGGCAATGTAGCTAGCAGGCCTGCATTATTCTTCCACATAAACCTCATATTATATAATAATAATTATAATAATATTTTATTTTATTTTTCCTTTTTTCTCTTTATCTCATATGAAAAAGGTTACATACTTACATGCATGTTGTGATATACATATATGTTCCTTTTATTTGTAGCAGGCCGGCATAGAGGAGTGAGAGAGAGACAAAGATCTCTTGTTTTTGTGTTATCCGATGTCATATATATAAATATTTTGGGACATAACATATAGTAGTAGACACATTATAGATTAGATTAGATAGGTTTATTAAACAAAAGGGTATTTGTTTTTGTGTTTGATTCCTCAAAAGAAAGAATAATAACAAGAAGAAGAACCACAGGAACAAGAACAGAGCAAGAATAATAAAAATGGAAGCAAAAGGGGAAGTGAGAAGGCTTCACATAATTTATTTTCTTAGTAACATAGGTGGTCGTGCAGATCATCCTCATCTCATTCGTGTTCTTCATCTTGCTCGTAATGGTGTTTATCTCAGAGGTACCTATCTATCTATGTGTCTCTCTGTTCCTTTTTTTTTAGTTTTTGTTTATTGTTGAATTGAATGATTATTTCTTCTATTGTTATTATTTGATTTTAATTAATTTAATTACTAATAATTAGTCATACTGGTTTTGTTGAAAAAAAGATGTTAAGAGGTGGCTTGGGGAATTGAGAGGAAAAGACATGCCAGAAGCATTTTCTTGGTCCTACAAGAGGTAAGTGATGATCACAAATTACTCACATACCCTTCAATTCTCCCTTTTTTCTTTCTTCTTACAAAATACTTGAAAGGAAAATTACATCACACTAATTAGGGTCATCAGAGATTTAATGGAATTCATCATCAGAATCACTCTCTATTTATGTGTGTGATATTATTAACCTCCTTTATGGGAAGTTAATTATTAGCCTTTATGTTTATTTACATTTATTGTCTTTTATTTTTTTGTAATTTTATAATTGATACATTCATAATTTAATGTATCTGCATATAATAATTTGCTCTCAGTGGATTTCACTAAATCTCGGGAGGATAATAATGTGCAGAGATTTGAATAATAATGTGTGTTTATGAGATGAATTTGTAAATGAATGGCAGGAGGTACAAGAGTGGGTATGTGTGGCAGGATTTATTGGATGATGATCTCATAACTCCCATTTCTGACAATGAATACGTCCTCAAAGGATCACAAATCCATCCAACCCCATTTGGTATGTACCTACACATATTCAACCTTTGCAACATTTATTTATTATAAATCTTAACATTTGGACGAAGGGAATCCAAAAGTTTTTCTGGATGAACTTACTCTGTGGTTAATACTTTGGTTGTAAGGAATATGGAGTGTGGGTACTTAAAAGCATTCCGACTTTCAAGTCAGAATGAAAATTGTAATATAACAGTAAAGTAAGAATTTAATTTACATGCATCGTCAGTGTAAAAGAGTTTTATATATACATCCAATGAGATATTATCACATCATCAAAAATAATTAATTTTCAAGCAGACTACTTCTAAAGTCAAATAAATATATAGATCTGATTAGATGACTGTGTAAAACTCTTTACACCGTCATTACATCAAAATTAAACTCGTAAAGTAATTCAAAACTTAGAACTTAACACTAATGTTATAATCATTTGGTTATTAAGTCAGCAATAATGACTAAGAATATTGTAGTTAAAGGCGAGTTATAACTTCTTAGGAACAATCAAGTTTGAGTTATAGCTCATCTTGAGTAACGAATTAAAAACCAATCTTCTCATATAGTCGAGTTATATACAATGGACGGAAGTGAATGAGAAATTGCTAAACTTTTTTGTTAAATTAAACATAGAAATTTGTAATTTCTCTCCCTCTCCTTTTTATTTCCCCTTGACTTCTCTCCAACCAAACGGAGAGATAATTTATGACAAAATGTACAATAGCGTCGTTTTAGTCATATAGTCAACCTCGCTGGTAGCATAGGACTCTATTATCTAATTGGTTTTTAAATTATCCATGCTAATACAAATCTAGGGTCCTTGTAGAGACTCTCTTCTCTGAGAATTAACAATGGATAATATTTTGCCTTATATTCAAGTGATTGAGCTGTGTCTACAAAATCAGTAAAAAATATTACATAAACAAATCATCAAATAATATGATTTAAAGAAAAAAATCCATATTTTTTTCCCAAGTATGGCCACCTATAATTTCCTTCAATGGAACATGTACATATTATATAGCCCTTTTCTAACATTTTCCCTATTTTGCAGAAAATTTTTCCCCTAATGAAAAGAGCACCAATAGTCATGCACTTGCGGAGAAGAAATCTCCGCAAGTACATGTTACAGAGGAAAAACAGCAGCAACCATCTCTATTGGAAGAAGAATCTAGAATCATTCGACGATACACGGAATCCAAAACAGATACTCCTACAAAAGTATCATTAGAGATCAGCCAGGACTCCTTGGTCTTTAGCTCGGAGAGGTGGTCATCCGTGACCACGGACGAATACGAATCTTGCAAGGCAGAGGAAGAGAAGGAGAAGCCTTTGGTGGGAAGCACCAAAGAATGTTGTAGCAGTGAAAAGAAACAACAGAAACTTGAGAATTCTGTATTGCCTTCTTTGTATCACAATCTTCTAAGTAAGAGTATTGGTAACAAAGAAGAACATAACAAAACTGATACACCTGATTCTTCTTTCTCTACCTCCTCCTCTTCCTCGTCGCAATCCTCCTTTAGCAAGCTTAGGAGCAGTTCGAACAGAGTTTCGATGGCGCTGCGGAACTGGATTTCTTGTGGGACAGTGGACACAAATGATGCAGCTTTGATAAGGATGAGAGCTTCTCAGAAAATTGATTCATCAAATGAGTCCATCACTGATAACTTAGCAGAAAATAAAGCACAGATTTGTAAAGGAGACAAATTTGGAGGATCAGCCAGGTGTTTTAGGACTTGGAATAATGGTGATCACCAACCAAACCAACATGGTGCCAGGTCAGTTTTTAAATCACATCATCATGAATTCAAGATGAATATTCTAATTTCTAAATTCAAATTTGATGTGTTATCATTGTTAAAAAAATATATTTTATTTATCATGTATTTACTGGCTTAACAACTCATTATCTCATAGGTAATAAAAAGAGTAAAGTTCTAATTCGATCCCCTCATGTCAAAAAAATAATACATTTCAACCCTTGTTTATTTTCGAAATGGACAAGGTAGTCTTGTCTAAATAAATGGTATGTTCCGGCACCTGTCTTTATTTATCGTGAGACATAGCGGTTCTTCTGTTATAACTAATATGTATAAGGATAATGGTATCTATGTTTTACGGTAAACAAGAACCAAAGTTGGAATTTACCATTTCTTTGGACATGAGTCGCCTTGTCCTTTTAAAAAATAGAAAAGATTGAGACGTACTGTTATTTTAGACAGAAACCAAATTGTCCATCTTAAAATTCAACAAATGTCTAATCGGTTTCTACGTACTCTTGATAGAAATACAAACTTAGAGTCGAAGTAACAAACCTTAAACCATAAATCAATTTGTACAGTTAATGTAGCGTAGTTAAACTCATGATTAGTTATTATCGTGGCAAATATGATTTATATTTTTGTTTCCTAGCAAGGTTAATTGCCTCACCATATTAGCTTTTCACGAATACACTGTCATGTAATGGATTCAATTCCTAGTTTATGGTGATGATAGGTGTTTATGAGTACCAAATCTTTGTTCACTAATAAAACAGCAATAAATAATACATTTTTCTCCCCGTTTTGCTCCAGAAAAAGTTTTGATGGAGAGGAAACAAACGGAAGCAGGAAAAAGCTAGGTGACTTCATGAATCAAACTCGTCTCAAACCACTTGCTGAACCAATATGCTCGTAAGTGACTAAACATATCACCTCACTCTAGTTTCCATTTTAGCAATTTGAGCAATGTTACTAGAGACATCAATTAAAAAAAAAAAAAAAGAGATAGATTAGGCCACAAAAATCTATCCGCCTTTTTACGCTTTCAAAAATTCTCCAATTTTTGTTGACGTAAAGCGCCAGTGAATTTAATCCAAAAAGAAATGTACTTAGCATGAAGTTAATAAATTTTAAGGATAAAATATCTTATTTTTTAATCATGTTGGTAAAAAAATGCATCAAAATTTTAAGGAATCAAGTGGGTCCCACTTATTAAAAAAAAGTAAAAAACAAAAACTTATCCTAATAAAATTATAATCTGTATTCTCTACACAGATTGACTTTGCATCAGAGTTCTCATCTTAAAAATATGGTGGCAGTTTTGATAATTTTTCGTATAAATTATTATTTTGAAGATTTAATATAGGTGAACATTATGCTGACTATAACTTTACGTAGTATTTGATAATTTAAATTGAGTAGTTCAAACAATATTTGCAAAATGTTCACTAAAGCATTTGTCTACAAATAAATTCAGAATGAAGATAGTGCATTTTTTTCTTTTTTACCTTGCAACAAAATATGTAAGATATGAAGAGTTTTCACATTCATTGATTAGCAAATGATGATGTTGACCAACATAAAAAGTGGCAGTACCTTTGAAGTTGCAGTACCTTTATTAATTGTGATAATGGAAATTCTGAAACCATAAATAGAAGTTGATGATGCAGGCAATGTGGGAAGCCATTCAAGCCAGAGAAAATGTACAAACACATGAAGTCTTGTAAAGGAATCAAAGCATTGTTGGGAACATCCACTACTACTACAACTGACACACAGCTTCATAGTAGATCATCAACTTCCGATCATACAACTTACCTTTTGGCTAAGTAAATTAGAATCATATGAATCCCTTTCTACACTACTCTTCTATTAGAAGTAAATCATTAGCATTTGTCTTTTAAGTTTAAATGTAGCTATCAATCACTTCATCTATCTCCACCCTATAAAAGAGTTCATCATATCATATATATATTATACCCTTTCTCTGCTCTCATAGCTAGCCATAGGACGGAGATGTGTTTATTGTACTTAATCTTGCCTATGTACCCTATCTTATATAGAAAAGTGGTATATAAGACAAAATTATATAAGTTAGTTTCTCATTCTATAAATTAAAGCACCCTACAAAAGGGCTCCTCACTGGATGAACAAAGAAGACTTGTGGTTTTTCTTGGAATTTTACATTGTAAAATCATTCCAATCAAGGTCATTTTTTAGCGTAAAATTTTCAGTTATGTAAAAACATTCTTCTAACCACACATGCCTTGAAATGACAAACATTCCACTTGGTAGAAGAAGGCTCATAGAATGGTCTAACGCACGAGGATTATAGTAATATAAGTAAGAGATTAATTACATTATATTGGATAAAAAAATAGTTAATTCTATGAACTTTGTTTCATTTGAAGAGAAAAAAAATTCCTAATGAACCAAAGTTCATACAATTAACTATTTTTTTTATCCAATATAATGTAATTAATTCCTTATTTATAATACTATAATTCTCATGGGCTAGGCCCATTTTATGAGGTATTGTTACGATGGGCCATTAGTTAAGCCTACTAAAATTTTAAAAAGAATTTTGTATATATATTTTTTTGAATTTTAAATATAAAATTTGAAATATTACGTTTACAAAATAAAAAATAAAATATTAGAAGAGAATTTTATCATTAAAATTGAAAGAAAAATAAAAAATAGAAGAAAATTTTACTTTTAATTAAAAATTTTTGAATTTTTATTAAATCAATAAGTGCATGACTAAGTTTTTTTATTAAAAACATTATGATATTCCCACTGTATAAACATTTAATAGTAATAGTTTCTATGCATCACAAGTGTTGAACTCTAAAAAATTTAGCACAAATCATTTATTTTCCAAAAATTCTAGTTTATAAATAAAAAATTATATCATTGTATTAAATAGATAAATTATGAATTGTTAAATTTTGATTGAATAGGAGTTTTATTCTTTCACTGCATGCGTGCTAACATGCAAAGCATCTTCCCTTCTTTTTAAATGAACGACCAACAAACCCAGAAACAAAGGAGCTGTCTATTGTAGGAAAAGAATCTTCTGCAAAAACGAATATTCCAAATGAACTGCGCTAGCCGCTAGATTAATTGATCCGTACTTGTAGAATGATTGTTTCAAATTGGCCCCATAATAAACCGCAACTCTTTTGATATTGAGAACCGGCCTCATATTTTCCCAAAATTAGATATTCCACCTTGGACCATTAAGATACTAAATATTCTTTCCCCATGCGGCCATGCTAGCATAAAATTTAAAAAGGGTGAATACTTGTATTAAAAATAATTATTAGTTTAGAATTTTAACTATTCATTTATGATTAATGATTAATTTATCATTGAATTATTATAATTTATTAATTATAATTTCTAAAATACATCTTGTGGCAATTATTATTTATAATTTCTATATCAAGCCTTTTAAAATATACTCGTAGATTTAATGAGCTTTTAAATAGACGAAATTTAAATCTAAAAAAGAACCTACAAATAATATTAGATTTAAGTTTGAGCCATATATTTACAATATAAGTCAAAGCTCGGTTTAGTTAGGCCACTGGTAGCTCGAAAACCCTTTTCTACTTTTTAACAAATGAGCTACTCCGCCAAGTGAACCGGATCAAGTAGTATCACTCTATGAGTGGATATCGTTCCCACGGAGAAGTGTGGATCAAACAATATTTGAATTGATTCTTTAAGTAGATCTAAATATAATAAATCTGAGAAGGATCTATTCTAACAAATACAAGAGTAATTATGCAACTTTTAAACAAATCACTTATCAATTATCAGGAGCTAAAAAGGAAATATCAAATAAGAACACAAGATTAAGGGATTGGAAGTAATCATCAACTAATATCATGAATCATAACTTTCACCATTCAAATGCTACACTTATCATCAAATCAATCATGAATCCTAATATAACCAAGCTCTAATCTCTTAGC